>VOPJ01010338.1:133500-180591 GCA_014673585.1 Semibalanus balanoides | reverse complement strand
AAGTTGCTGGACCAAAATGCTAATAGTGGGACCAGGCAACCATCTCCCGAAGCCATTTCGTCCCAGGCTCCTCCAGATCAACAGGGACCATTTATGTGCGGAAAGCCGTTCTGCCGCTCGCTGTTTTCAAACCATTTGCACTGTTGGTTGATACCATTTGTATGTTGCAGTTCGGTGCATATGTATACAGTTGTTACTACCCCATATACCTAAGTTATCAAGCACATACTGCCACCAGTCATCGTGATTTACTATCCGAAAAACGTATTTATTAGAAACTACCTTAATTTAAATATTTTTCATCATACCGAGATGTGCAACCAGGCATAGGGTTATCTGAGTCTGGTTCCAATGTTAAATTTTCGTTTTCCACGACCTAAAATGAAACTTTTACGCCGCTTCGCGGCGTCACATCGGTCACCATCGCCATAACAAAGCCATCGTCATCGTTTTCGGTTCATATAACGGTAAATTGAATGAATGGCACGTTTAGCTTTATATTCTCTACAATGCGAACCGCCTGTGTTTCTGGGTTTTATCAGGCGAACCCGTAAAAATTTCGCGCCGCTTCGCGCCGCTTTGCGGCGCTAAGTAACAAATACCTATTTCCTTTTTCAATATCCAAAGAAGTCGAAAAACTAAAAAAAAAAAAATATAAGAAATCGTGTGGTTGCAAAATAAAGCGGATCAAATCCGGGAAGAAATTCGAAATTGGGGGTAGGTAAGGTCCACTAAAAATGGTTTGGCCTCCCCAAAACGGCCGGCTGGATCCGCCCTTGCCTCCCACATGATGATCTACCGCCACCTGCGCAACAACCTGGGCATACACTATACAGCCATTACAACTGAAGCGGACGCCTTTCGATACGAGCGGAAAACATGATGTCCGGATAATTTCGTTAAGCCCTGTATAGGACCCTGAGGTTAACAATATTGGGTTTCTCTCGACACATTTTGCAGGGCTATCGTTTGCCGTTTAAAGCTTAAAGATTGCTTCAGTACCTACTCAGTAGTTATGAAGATCAGAGGGAAGGGGGTCTATAAACAGTCCCCCCCCCCCCTAGTACATAGGCGTAGGAGCCGGGGGGTAGGGGGCAACTGCTCCCAAACTTTTTCGGATTTGAACATTACGCCTATGGACTTTGCATGGAAAGAATTGACTCCAAAATGCCTTTTGCCCCCCACACTTTTAAATGAAGTTCTACGCCCTTCCCCAGTAAGTTGCGTTACAGAATATACCCCAGTTACTCGCGTTAATATTCTCAAATGTTTGGGGGACGCGTTCTCCTTCAGGGAAGCATCCCCTCCGTACCTCCCCCCTTTCGACACCCATGGGAATGGGCATCTGTCTGGGCGCCCAATTTGCCCCGTGGGGGGCAGCATTTGCTTTTTATGGTAGGGTGCCTGTTCTGCTCCATGGGGCGGCATTTGCTTCTAGTGGCGCCTATCCTGTTTCTAAGTCGCCATTTACTTTTAGAAGAGCTAATTTGTCCGATTCCTAGGAGTGCCTGTCAGTGACGTGCGCAGAAATTCACAAAGGACCAGGTCATTGCTTTGAGGCCTGATGGGCGTCACCTGATCGACAGGGGCGCCATCAATATTAACGAAAATGTTGCAGGGGCGCTTCTCCTTCCACACCGTGCCACTGGCGGATCCAGGGGGGGGGCGTATTTAGGGCCATGCCCCCCCAAAGGCCAAAGTGGCTGTTTTGCCCCCAAAAAACGATCAGTCTCATAACAAAAAGCGATCGTTAATAAGGTTTAAATGGCTTTGCCTCTGTTCCATACTACAAGTTTCCATGGAAACCAACAACATATCACAAATAAAGAAGAATGCAGTTGTCCAGGGAATAAAACACAAAATTTTCCGCCGCTCCGGCGCGCATTTAAATACAAGCGAATATATAATATGGGCAAGGGGCGGCCACAAGGGGGACGGGGGGGGGAGAGCCACCGTCCCACCCGTCAGGCGGGGGAATTATCCCTCCAGTTTGGACAGTCTCCCAAATTATCTGCACTTCACTCGACAATGCATTTTTCAAATATCGTATGCGTTTGGAAAAGCATGTGCTCGGCCTTTTTCCCTTTTTTTCCCCCTTTTGAAGGAATTTGTCAGCATTTAAACGCGTTTCGCAGCCAGAAGACATAAAGCCAGGCGCGAATGGCTCTGTTTTGTTGTTTACGGCAACTTTGTGTACGTTTCCTAATACAGAATATTGTCTGTCTGTCTGTGCCTGTCCCATGGGCGGCGAGGCGGGGACGGGGGACGCGTCCCCCAGTTTAAAAATCAGAGGGGGACGTCCCCCAAGGAAGTTGGACTGACCTTTTTCTCTGAATTCGTGCCAAAGGATTTGAACCTAACTTATTTTCTGGTAAAAAAAGGTCGACTTTTAACTATATCAGGGGCGTGCCCGATTTTTCGAAAAACAGGTGCATCCGGTCGGGGGAGGCCATACAGGGGGCCCAGTCCAGGGCGGATCCAGGGGGGCGCTTGGGCGCGCGCCCCCCCCCTGAACGGTCTTTTCTATGGCGCGCCATAGGGTGGCCCGGAGGGCGCAACTTTTATTTTGTATTGGGCCCCCCCCTGACCGAAATCCTGGATGCCGCGCCTGCAGTCCCCATAGAGACTATCCGAACGTACTTGCGATAGTTCAATATCGAATTTCAAAAGTACCTTCTTGTTATTGTTAGTACTAATTCTTGAGAATTTAAACCATTTCCCAGTCTTCACCAGGCCTGAGAGAGCCCATCCAGGCCTGAGAGGGCTTAAAAGGGTTTCTTCCTCCTTGTCATGAGGTTCTCTGATAGACTACACTGAAAAAACACCGAGAGCTTTTCAGTCTCAGAGATCGAAAAGTGTTCTCATTTTCCCTATTCAAATCAGACAACCGATTTTGAGAACTTTTGCTAGTTTAGGACGAGAATATCTAGGCAGACACGCAAATATTCTCAACTGAGACTAGCAGCTATTCTCACCTGTTCCATAATACTGGTTCTCACCGAAACAGCAGCTCTTCTCACCCGAAATGAAGTTTCGTTCTCACCGAACTGGTAGCTCGTCTCACCGAAACTAGCTGTTATGTCTCACCCGAAACTAGATGCTAGTCTCACCCGAAACTGGTGGCTCGTCTCAACCGAAACAAATGACCGGAACGAGTAACGTGTATTACGAGTAGAGGAACACAGAACGAACGAGACTCAGGAACGAGACTCAGGAACGAGACCAGGAACGTGGCAAGCTGTCAGAAACTTTTTATCGTCAACACTCTGTGTTCAGCACCCCGAGAGTTTTTTATCTTGAATGAGTTCAGGAGAGCGGCCACACGCCTCTCGGCTCGCACCGCGAAAACGGTGTGCGCCACGGCCCAGAGGAGCAGGCCATCTCTCACGCCAGTGTAGAGGCAGAGCGTCAACGCCTCGGAAGTGACGGCTCCCCCTCCCATCGTCACCTGCGTCGCCAGGGCTGTGCACGGTATGTTAAAAGTCCGTTTACCGCGCAGGATCTCTTCACTGAAACATAGAAAAGTATGAGTTGAGTCATGAATCGACTCACCAGCCAGACATTTTCTGATGAGTCATGGGTCGAGTCGATTCAATTAAAAAAAAATAATGGCACTTGAGTCCATAGTCGAGTCGATTAACCCGCGCACGGACGGGGGTCTGAGCCAACTAAGAGCTGACGGGGGGATAACCGTCCCCCCCAGAGATCTCGAAAACTACGCAACGTAGCGAGAAGCGAAAAACGGCGTTAGGTAGGCCGTGACGAGTACTAGAGAAAGTATTTAGATTAGTTTTTTGAAATCATGTCATATTTGAGGTCACCAACGAGGCAAAACGGGTGAAATTTTCCCATAATTTTGATAAATTGAAGCATTGCTTCAACATAATCGGTAATAGTAGCAACATAGCTAGGAGATTCCGTTAAAACATTGAAATGCATTGATAACACTGTTCAACATTCCCCTCAGATTTGAGATAGGGTCAATAATTCAAGGCTCCAGAGACCCAGGGGTGGTCAGCAAAGGTCAACATGCTTTCATTTTCAGGGAAAACGTTTTAGCTTGCAACTTTGTATGTATAAAGGCTAGAGCAGTGCTTTTGCATTCATCGTGTTTCTCTAATCACGGCGCACGAATAAAATCGGATTCACATTTTTATATATATAAATTTAGTCCAAATATTTGTTGAATGGCTTTTCGAGTTCAGGACTCGGCTAAGCAAAGCTTGTGCGCAGGTCCTGGAACTTCAACCATCTCGATCACGCAATTCCTGTTGGCCGCAGAATTTAGAGACGGAAGTTGTACGTGCCCG
Organism: Semibalanus balanoides; assembly: GCA_014673585.1. Taxonomy (NCBI): domain Eukaryota; kingdom Metazoa; phylum Arthropoda; class Thecostraca; order Balanomorpha; family Balanidae; genus Semibalanus; species Semibalanus balanoides. Next base: position 176,281 of record VOPJ01010338.1, on the reverse strand, counting down.
AACATACTTGGACGGCGCCCGACTCATGACGTCACTGGCTTGAGTGCGGATTGCTGCCACCGACCACAGGCCATCCCAGTCAGGCAGATAGGACTCGAACCCGGGCTACCACAACCGGATAGGTCAGAAGTTCAGCGCTCTCCCATTAAACTACAGGGGCGGTAAAAAAGGTAAAAAATTACCTGACCTGAGGCCATGTCAAGGTCTAGTCAAATTTTATATCACTTGATAAAGGTCGATAAGAGAAACAGAATGTTGAAGACCCTATATCACTCTAGTCCCCGTAGAAGATGAGTTATTGCACAAAAAACTTATTCCCTTCGGGCACATTGGATTTGAACTCAAAGAGGTCACGGAAGAAAATTACGACATGCATTCTTCTGCTCAGCTCCGAAATAGTGAGATTGATGTAAACTAATCGATATTTAGCTAGATTTGCTTGTTGGTTCGCAATTTCAAATTTTTCCATAAACTTATAATGGGAGGCCACAAAAATTGACATGACTTAGTCACGACATACAAAATCCGTAATAAATGAATTTGTAGAACAATATGCACTTATCAACACTATGTGAGTTTCAACTCGTTTGGTTCACCACTGGCGCGCTTTGGCAATGTTAAACTTTCACAAATGTGACTAGAAGTCAGGTCATTTATGTGACCTGAATGACGTAACCTTGCAAGTTAGGAGTCAAACTTTGAGAAAGTGAGGGCAATCTGATGTTCAAACAGCTTATGCAAAATTTGCGGCGCTACGCGCGCCGTTTTTTCCGCTCTCCTGAAAAACTCCGGTGGCGGATATCCGCCTCCGCGTGCGCGTGTTAAATGTTTGAAAAACAACACTTAAGTCCAATAGTTTTAATCAGTTTTTCGGTTGTAATACTTAAGTCGACTCAAACAAATGCGAGTCAAATACAACAGGGACCATAGCCAAGGGGGGACTGAGGTCACGCCCCTTCGCTTGAGTAAGCCAGTTTACACTAGATAAAATGCGGTCTTTCTGACACCACTGACACCCGACCCTACATTCGGGTACAGCTGCGACCCATCGAACATAATATTTGAAAGGTTGAAGAGATAACAACGCAACGGGGATAAGCTGAGTCTGTTTATTCTATGTTGTTGCAAAGCTACGCCAAACAATACATCTGTCGTGAAGAAGCGCTGGGACATCGCCGTGAATATGTTGTCCATCGCCTTCCGCGCCTGGTCCCGTCGACTCTCTCCGCAGATGCGGCGGAACTCATCCCAGATCTGAAACGAAAACGATCGTATGGTAATCTAAACGTCAGACAGCTTACTACCACACCGCGACTTCTTCACAGTGTGTTGGTGCAGACGGTCGGTTCAAAGGGACCTGTGGTAGGCCTGGATTTAAGCAGACGCCCCGAATATTGAACTGGGGTGTTTGGGTTGGGGGGGGTGGGGGAGGGGTTGGGTTTTTGCTGAATAATACATTTCAAAAAGATGCCGATCAGCGCATTGATATATTTTTTAACCGTATAAAACAGCGGATCGTCAGCTTAGATTGGATCAGGTATGGGAAGCTGGTTTGATGGAATTCCCATTTAAATCGACAGTTAACTACTAATGTTTGCGATATTGGTCCATGCGATACAGGCTGCGAGGCCAAAGGGCGCACACATATACATTGTCAAAAAGTTAACGCCGCATAAATCGAAGTGCATTATCCTTCCACTAGAAACGGGCTAGATTTCAAGTAAGATGTAAGTAGACAGCACAAACTGCGTTGCTTTACTTCAGACCATACAGTAAGCGTGAATTTGCCGAGCCGAGTTTTTCCGAACTCCTTTGCATAAACTTTGTGGTAGTGGTGATACAGGGTGCACATTAAAGTTCACTGAATCATAAACAAATCGTGGAATGTCACATTATGATAAATATTAACTCGTAATGAATCATTATAGGTTACAAACGTAGTTGCAATGTTTCTGATAAACCATTGGAAATAAAACAGGATCAACGTTTTAGAAACGTTTAAGACAAAACAAACTGACAAACTGGGCAAAAATACAAAACTGTTCTTGTTGATAATCCATTTACCGTCATTTTCACTGAAGAGCCCATGAAAACCTTTCTTTGATTTCTTTGAGTGGGTCTTTCGATCTGGTTAGCAGCACCCTCCTTGCTGGAAACGTCTTGTCTTTAAGGGCTGCCACCTCTTCAGAGGGTAAGTCCTTTTGATTCTTGAGCTTGTAGGCCGACTCCACCAGCTCTGCGCCGTCCTGAGGCGGAGCAGGCGAGTAGTTCGGGAGACCGACTGCCGCGGCGGCTGCCAGTTTCAGCCGCTTGCCCTGGGGCTGCCCAGAGGTGACGATGTGCTCGGGGTGCCGGAATCTCGTATTCTTTAGCTTGTACTTCAGCTTCGACCCTTACCGGCGTTCTTGTGAACTTCAAGACGATACACGCATTGAAATTAGTAAACGAGGACTACACAGGGATAGAAACTCTGGATGCGAATCCAGAGAAAAGATGAAGAGAAACACTTTTTTCCTTCAATTCTGAACTTGTAATGTCTCAGTCCGTAACCCTGCACAATGTGGCGGTCCCGTCTACACCCCGATATAGCTAAATTGACCTGATATATTATGATGTTTGGTGAGCATCTTGGGTTTGGAGAGGAGGGAAAGGGGTGACCAATGTCGCGTGGTCGACGGGCAGGGAACGGGACAAGGACATTTCATGACCATCAGTCGGAGCGAACGGGCACGCAACGCATCTGCCGTTTATGAGCCAGTGCGGCACTGTTACGTAGCGGAAGACAGTGCCTATGGATTTGAGACACGAGCGCAACGACGGATGCTTCTCCATCTCTCCAAAGGACAATTAAGATGCTGATCGCCGATATTCTATCGACGAAAATGAACCATGAGCACTAGCTAGATATATAAAATAGTTATAGTGGAATAAGCTTGTGGTGGTGATGCAGAATAATGAGCACATTGACTCAGTTCACGATTATCCACATCAATTGGGTCATCAAATGCATTGAAGTGAGTTAAGTGGCGGGCTAGGGATAGAACAATGCATAGATAATTACGATGGATTCCAGGAGAGACGCCTTCAGTCTGACTGATTCACCGAATGTATCAATCAAGTCAGTCGCCCACTTCTGGTACTCTTTTGCTCCCGGAGGTCTGAGGTAAAAGGACAGGTTACAAGTCACAGCAACATCATCACACAAAGGTTATATGGGTTATATTGTAAGAAAAGGCCAAGGTAAGGTCACGCAAGATCACTATCGGCAAGAGCTCTACGAGCCATGCGACGATGGTTTGAGGGGTTATTCTATGCGCAGAAAGTGATAGTAGCAGCCAACTGACCCCATAGTAGCCCGCGCCCCACTGAGGAGGGGGGGGGGGGCTGTTTGAACACCCCTCTTGTTTTATCGAGATAACGAAAAAAGGCGGCGCGTAGCGCTGCCAAATTTGGCATAAATAATAAATGATCCTTTCCGCACATTTTGAGAAAATTTAAGTTTCGTGTTGGATTTGGTCAGGTCAAGTGACCCCACCGCCCACCTCCCAAAAAGTTTGCGGTCGTGCCATGACCACAGTTTCTAGGGGATCGTATCAAACTTTTAGATATTAATTAATCATCAGTATCTAAAAATGTGTATCTCGGATTTTGTATATCGGTGACCTGAGGTCAGGTCAATTTTGTGACCTCCAGTCAAGGGAGAAATATTCAAATGTTTTCTTTTTCGACGATATCAGTCCATTTTCTTCTGGATAAAATGTACATAGGATATTGGATGATCCAAGTGCAGGTTTTGCTCAGTGACCCTTACGGGATCATCTGAGGTCATCCAAGGTCACCAACACCCTTTCGTCAATAACTCTGGACATAATGAAGACAGAGAAGTGTAACTTTCACAAATGTGTTTGTCTCGTTAAGACACATCTCCTGATATGCAACATGACTTACTTGAGTCACCACTTGACTTGACCTGAAGTATTTTTGTTAGTTGACCTAACATGATAAAATTTAACAAATTTCCAACAAGCGCCTTGACGAGACAAACATGATGGCGTAAACAGTATTACTATTGCGTTATCTTGATTAGGTAAAAAGTAATTTGCGAAAATATTTTTTTGTCAACAATCAGCATTTTTGACTTGAGTGACCTCTAGAGCCTAAAGTCTAAACTATGGACCAGAGGCCGTTCTTATAAAAAATCAGCCGGACTGGATATTTGCTATGTTTGGGCATTATGTAGGATACCAACATTGTATTTGGCTTTGGTGCTACAAATCTGAGGAACTATTTCGACGCTAAACATATCCTGCGCCGAGTTCTGAGCACATCACAAAAATCGAGCCAGCGGCTCGATTTTTTATAAGAACGGCCTCTGAGGTCAATTTTGAGGACATGTTTGCGATTGCGAATTTTAATGGCTAGCGATTGTCTTTTGATCGTTTGTTTCTAGATAGCATAGTTTCCGAGATATTTGGGGGTTTCTGGAGCGATGCCTTAAACTGGGAAAATTTGACCTTCGATGACCTCTGGTGACCTGAGTTTTGACGTGAGCGAAAACAAATCTTTAATAATTCCGAAATGATTTTCGATAACGGTTCGAACAGTGTTTTTTTTTTGAGTTTGGTCTACGTACCATAGGAGCCGAGTTAAGGGGGGGGGGTGTTCAAACAACCCCTCAGTCGGGCGAAGGAAATGCAGAGGCCCAGTGGGGCGCGGGTTAGTGGAGGCCCTTGGGTGAGGTCCAGATCAAGGTGAAGTTCCTCCGCAGCGCCGGTGTAATCCGATGTGCAACCCCATTCTAGCGCATTTTATCGCTTACTTGGACGATGCACTGACTGCAACTGAGAATGCCTGCGTCAGCTCCAGCCAGTGTCGATCACTCAACTTCTCCTTGCCCAGCAGAGCAGTCCGGCACGAGAGAGACAGGGTAGGCGAAACAGTCAGCCAGATGTTGGAATTGGTTTCACCAGACCTGAGGAACAGGTGATGATAAACGTGATGCGTAAGGGAACAGAGACATTTAGAGGTCATTGCATAATTTATTGGGAATGCGTAAACAGTGGATAAGTTTTGGCTTCAGACTGATTTCCGACCAAATATACAAGACGGATCCGTCAAGGCAGGTCACGTAATCATCAGATTTATTACTAATGTGCTGCAAATTAAGCATTTGACGATAAAAAGGATCGGTTACTGGAAATTACCATACGATTGTCAATTATAAATGTAAGGCGGCATGTTGACGATGAACGAACGAGCACGAAGGAAATGTAATGTGAATTTCAATTCGATCAAGCAAGTAGTTTCTGAGATACAAAAAAGGGTGCGCAGGCGTGCGCACATGCATAGGCACCCCACCACTGACTTCTGGAAGTGAAGTGAAGAGGTCCCTAACCACGCAACAAATTTGAACACAATCAGCTCAGCCGTTCCTGACGTATAGAGTAGGAGTGGCACGTGCGCACGTGCAGTGACACCCCACCCCTGACTAGTGGGAAGGCGGCGGATGAGAGGTTCTTTAAGGGAGACCGTCACCTTAACATTATATTTGAGTTGAGATAGTCATTTTGAGTGCTTGGCATTGCAATTATGCATGATATAAGTTGAGACAACCACCGAGGTCGAATCACAGAATCAATTTGAGTTTGGTTTTGACATCTGTAACATCCCCAGTCCCCAGTGTATTTGAACGGGCATTCTGAGCCGATGTCGTCATCTCTCTTTACTAAATGTTGATGATAGTCGACTTGCTTTTACATTTGGCCACGTACATTAGCCATACATTTGGGCAGCCTGAGAAGGTGTTACTCTATTTTCCCGAAGATTCATTGAATATGACGTCATCAGCCCAACTATTAAAACTGAACTTTTTATGAAATTGAGCACTGTTTGTGAGAAACAAATGTCATTAATCGTGTTCAGGCAGCAATTACTTCATATGTAACACCAAGAGCGGCGTACATTTCAGAACTTGTGGGAAGGTGGAAGTGTTCCTTTAACCCAGTGGTTCCCAAACGGTAGATCATGACCCTAATTGGGGTCACGGAGCCATTCTGCGGGGGTAACGAAGGCCTGCGAAGTTGAACCATAAATGTTACGCTAAGACAGCTTTAATTCAGCCCTTGTCTAACAATTCACCGTTTTCACTAAGGATTTAATTTACTGGGTGATTGGGGCGTTTGGTGGCGTTTGGGACGAGTGGGGCGATTGGGTCGTTTGGTTTAAGTAAGGGTATGGGGTCAGTATTAGAGCTATGGCCACGTGACACGGTATTAGGTTCAAAATGCCCTTAATTCCAAAATGCAAAAATCAAAACTATACCTACCCTCCCCCTATTTAAACCAAACCCACACTCTCCCCACCGCCCCAAACGTCCAATTACAGGGCGGTAAATTACGTCCTTCGTGAAAACGCTTATACAGTAAGACGCTTTAAACGGCCCCGGAAGGGACGGCGAGCAGAATAATCACCGTCAATGTATCACACCCAACGGAGGTTCGTCTTGTGCAATGCATGCTTTTCAATTATTTTCGCTACGTGGTTGTTTTGCCGCGCAAACAGATCGGAACTAAATCGATACTATGAACTAAATATATTTTGCAGCGTTATTTTTAATTTGCAATTATAAGCTTCATATTTGTGAGAAAAAATACATTTTGGGTGGGTAATAGATGGATTTGATAGCGCTTTATAGCTAAATCATTTGTATCGTTTAGCACCCTTTGGTTTTGACGCTACGGCAGTGTAATGAAGGAAATATGACAAATTCGGCAATGTAAATATTACAGGTGGATTTTGACAGCGAAATACTGTATTAAAACTTAAATTGTTGCATGCATTTTAGAGACGGTACATTGGTGTACACTTTGGTGGTTGTTTCATCGCTTCACGTCCCATAGGCGCTGAGAACTGATTTAAATTGTGAAGGGTATAAACCATGAATTTGCGCTTGTTAGCCAGTAACTTTGGACGTACCACACGCCGCTGACCGACAACCTAGTGCATACGCTGGCGGATCGTTTCTCTGCACATATTGTCTTTGACCGTGTCATTGAACTTCTGCGTTGCCGAGATATAGGTCCGGTATTGCAACGATGTTTTGCAGGTAATTTCGTGGACGGAACAGGGGTGCACATGCGCACGTGCAGTGCGACCCAGAGTTTGACCTGCACAACATTGCTAGCGGTGTGGTCTCAAACCGTACACCAAGTTTCAGCTTAATAGGTCCAGCCGTTTCACCGCTATAGCAGGATAATATTTGCTGACACCCCTGACGCGGCTACGTATCACGCGCGCATGCTGACCTTACGTGAGAAAAAACATGCAATAGATCATTTCATTGCATGGGGCTATCAGATGGCGAAGACTGCTTGTCAATCGGATGCGGGATTCAAAAAGATATAAGCTTCTGACCAACGTTATGGTCTGGCTCGGGCCCGGCCGGGCCGGGTCGGCGCTTATATTGTGATCAAAATCCGGTATTCACTGAGGAATCGCTCGCGCTTCGCGCCCGCTCGTAGCAACTTTTCGATACGCCTTGTCGACATCGAAACCCTGAATTGAGAAATTGCTGAAGACAAGGGAATAGATACATGTGTGCTCTCAGTCTTTGTTTTTATTGCAAGTTGCGACGCTTCAATAGAAGTGTGTAAACAGGTGCAACCAACCAACCAAAGGTGCAGCCAAAAACAGGTGCAACCATTATACAATGGAATAAAATGAAAAATAATATAGAGGACTAGGTAATACAGTGAATTTGACACGAAAACTAACAGCAGGTACTCCACAATCGTTGCTCCTGATGAAACCTATTCAACGTTAGCACAGTCAGCTGTTGGAACCAGGAGACGTTATCACTTAAAAGCCCTATAGCAGGATAACTTTTCTAAGCCATAGCAGGATAACTTTTCTGACACCCCTGACGCGGCCCGTGCCACGCGCCATGCTCATCCCCTCACGTGAGACGAAACATACAAAATAGCTTTGATTGAATGGGGCTATCAGATGGCGAAGTTTGCTTGTGAATCGGACTCGCGGTCGCAGAGGTATAAGCTTCTCAAAAGCGTTGCCACGGGCCGCTCATATTCAGATATTTGCAATAGACCACGGAAGGACAAGCGAGTGAAGCGCGTAATAAAGACAACCGACTTAAAGCAGCCGCTTCTTGATCCAAAAGGCTCATCGCAAGTAAGCAAAGTTACTCCAAAAAAGGCACTTTACCCCCATCTGCACTCTAATTTTGGCACTGCTATTGGTTGCAAGCACCGACGTAACAACGCCATAGACTCACTCGCATAATCGCTTGCACCCCAGCAAGCGTGCTAGTGGCCGGACACGTGCATCCTACACTTGCGGGGACATCACTTGGCTTGAACATTTTTGAATATTATTTAAATATCCTCGTATCATTTAAATGGACAAGAACGTCTAAAGCGTCTCGAAGAGTGGACGTTACAAACGAATCCGTTGGAAGACCTCTATTCATAAACACTTTTAGAAGTCTCCCGCAGCCCACCGTGTCACAATGGCTAAGAAAACATCAACCAGTGTTATAAGATAAGTAAAATACGAATCATAATTGACGGGGCACGACCATGCACAGATATTCTTGATTACTTACAGTTCAGTCGACTGGGAGGAGAGTGTCGGAGAGGAGCCAACGGACGGAAGTGAAGGCGATGAAGAGACGGACAGCGTGCTGCACGAAGCAAAGTCAGAGGTCCACTGGCTCGCCCCCGACTTCTCTGCTTTGGGAGGAGTCCTATAGTTGGAAATATCCACATATCATCATATGAAATACGACATTCTCGATGCATTTTTACGTGTATTACAAGCAAGCGCTCGCCCGTCCCTCCGTGGTGTAAAGTAAAAATATGAATATGAGCAGCCTGTGGCAACGCTTTTGAGAAGCTTATATCTCCGCCACCGCGAGTCAGATTGGCCGCGAGTCAGAGACGCGAGTCGCGAGTCAGTTTTTTCAAACACTTCTCTTCAACACACAACTCTCCATGAGTGCTTAACCATGCAAAAATTTGGGTCAAAACGGCCGAACACGCCCCCCTAAAAACTGTCCCTGGACCCCCTCATAATAATTCAATTTGGAAAAAAGTACACCATTCGATGCGCAATGAAATGTTAAGAAGTCAGCAAGTTGAAGATTCTGGTGAGTTATTAAATTAGTTTACGGTGAAAACCTCAAGGGGGCTGATTGCCTCCCCCCGACGGTAATTAGGATTAAACTTGTGGTAATATGACCAACTTGAAAAGACATTATGTTTCTATCACCACCCAATGAGCACTGAAAAAAAGGTTTTGAGACGCACGAGATGCCGGGAGCTCTTTACGTAAGAAAAAGTTGAATGTTTGAGCATCATAAACGAGATTATGGGAGCTTCCTTTTTAAGCGTCTGCAGGTTCTCCGCAGGCTCTTCATATAGAAGGGGAGACGTTCTTCAGAGACGGTTGGGGGGAGAATGCGCAAACGTTTCAATATTATTAGTTTACCCTAATATATTGAGTCAGTTTAGGTCGTCTCAAATCGAAATATATATGCCCCGGAGCGGGAATTGAAAACCGGTTTCCCCGTTTGCGAGGGTTACCACTGAGCTACTAACGCTGAGAATAAGGCAGACCATATTGACATATCATGTAGAACAGACCTTATCCATCCCGCGCAATGAGAAGTGTGCGGGTTAGTTCAACATTAATAATATAGATCATGTGGACCGCTCTTCCTCAAGGTTAAGAACGAAATAATTTTTGAGTTTGCATGCGGCTTATTCAATGGCTGCGTTGCGAGCTTCTCCTCATCAATCGAAAAGCCTATTTCTCAGCGTTTATTTTTAGGACCCCAAAGTCTTCAAGGGGGGAGGATTGAGGCGGTGACAGTGCTTTCAAACGAGTGGTTTAGTTAAACTGCTAAAACCGTTTTGTCGGTGAGCATTCACCATCAAACCCAAAGCTAACAATCGTGAACGATACTTGACGCCACTTGTTGTGAGCTGAATTTATTTGTATCACTCATGTGTGAACATTTCACACCTTCAGGTGACAATTCCAAGGCATGAGTCACGCTTCAACTGATGGGCAATAGTAAAGCAAATGCATTAACGGATTAAGATTGGCATGGGAGGAGCTTCACCTGCTGTCTTCCCTGGGCTGAGCTCTCAGGCGGCGCGCGCTTGAAAAACAAGCACGAGAATAGCTCAGCGCTCAGCAATAGCTCAACACTTGAAGACAATCGCCAGACATTTGACATGAAGCCAGCCAGCATCGAGGGCAAGACTGTCTACTTTAACAATACAACAAGCTGATTCATGTTTGGTGATTCAACAACGTCCTGGTGTCTTTAAACTGATAATATGACCAACCTTGAAAAGACATGACATCATTTCTATCACCACCCAATGAGCATTGCACAATCAAACCCAAAAAGCTACAATCGTGAACGATACTTGACGCCACTCAGTGAAGCTGAATAGTTTGTATCACTCATTGTGTGAAACATTTCACCCACCTTCAATTAACAAATTCCAAAGCTGAGTCACGCTTCAACTGATGGGCATAGTAAGAGCAATGCATTAACGGATTAAGATTGGCATGGAAGGAGCTCACCTGCTGTCTCCCTGGGCTGAGCTCTCAGGCGGCGCGACGCTGAAAACAAGCACGAGAATAGCTCAGCGCTCAGCAATAGCTCAAACACTTGACGATCGCAGACATTTACATAAAGGGAATATAGCACCTGGGAAAAGTATGTAGGAATGATGGAGAAGAATGCCCTGATACGGTCCTGGCATTCATTTTTTGCGATAAAAAGTCAGACTTTTGTTGTAATTGAAAAATAGTAATATTGATTACATGTGACCGTCACACCAATCTTGCGTCACAAAGCGAGTTGTGTCGTACAAGGAGGCATCGGAACGGCAAACTTTGCGCCCGCCCAGTGGACAGCTGGCTTGCCGGCACCGCACGATGGGTGCACCGGTAGGCGTGGAAACCGACTGGCGGGGTCGACCGCGCTCGCTCGCGCCGGTGTAGGGACGTGGGGGCACGCATACGTGAACCACTTAATGTGCGAGCGCCTGACCGGACCGTCGGTGGCGGTCGGGGCGGACGCAAGGTAACTGAAATACTTGGGCGGACGGTTCAAAAAGCGAAGTGCGGGGCAATCACATGGAGTAATTACTGATGACGTATGCGAAACGTCACGAGAGTTGTGAACGTTGAAATATGACCACATATGACCAACGGTTTTTGCGTTGAAACTCAGCAACTAGGTCGCTTTGGAGGGAAAATTTCGGATTCTGGGTTTCTTTCAGCACACGAACAATCATGGTTATCTTCAGATTAAAAATAATGTTAAAGGTGCTATATTCCCTTTAAGCCAGCAACAGCGGGGCAAGAGTCTCTAGGTAATGGCACACGACACGAGTTCAAAATAAAGAAGGATCTAAATTTGTATGCAATTGCATGAAGATTGAGAAATGCGTACGAAACAGAACATACAAAAAGAAGCCATGTCGGGAGTGGATAAAAATTGTCTTCAGTTGTATTCGAATAATTTGAGGTAGGCAATACCTACACAGCTCAGCAAACAATGTCATCGAACGGTTTAAGTAGAACATTGCGATTAGTCGCCTTACAATATTGCAATTAACAACAAAACACGTATTTGTCAAGCTCAAATAACTCTACCAAGGCAGATATAATTTCAGAAAATCACAGGACACACGCGCACAGGGATACCTGTACCACTGGGCAGGCTTAAGTCAAGTCATATTACTTACCACTCGTCCACTATAATGAATGTATCTGGCTCATCCTCCAGATCAACCAGCCGAACTCTTGGTTTTTGAGGGATATCATCTTCTGGAGAAAACGTTACCCAGCACTCCCAGGTCGGGCTCCACATTTCCAAGGAAAACTTTCCCAGCAAGTTGAGAGCAACGCCACAGGCCTCAGCGAGCTCTTTTGGTCTCGCTCGTACGATTCGTCGCCGCAGATTGTGTTCAACAAGGAACTCCATCATAGCTCCTGAAACTGAACAAAGTGGGAAAATGTTAGTTGACTTCAGGGCCTTTCCAGGTTTGAACAGCCGCTAGCAGCGAAGGCTTATACTCCAAAGCCACGTGGCATGCGCATACATCCATACATGTAAAGAACATTACAAAATCGTGAATTAAGATATAAGTGATAACTAAGGATTGTGCGTAACCGTTTCGACTACTGTGCTCCTTATGGACTTCTCGGATCCATTCCAGAAAAAAAACGTGTGTACATGTGTACAAACACGGCATGTTTAGGCATTGCCCTCCCTCCCCCAGCAGGGCGCAGGGCGTACATTTCGCAATTAAAATAGCTGCAAATGGTGACACCTGAACTAGGTACATAAGCACCCACCTGCAGTTCAATGGTTCTCGCTATGTTGGCGACTGGGCTTTTTCAGGAGATGGTGCTCGACAACATATCTTCCTCCATAGAGGCTTAGCGGGTGGTAGTCAGTGAGGTCCTTATGATGCACAAACACCAAGTCGTTAGTTCCTTTCACGGCATATGCAGCCCAACATGTACGTCGTTATTCTACCACCTTCATCCTCTTGCAGCGGAAAGTAAAATCGTCATTGCTATCACCTCCGCACTGCACGCCAACAATTTCTCCAAAATGAACCTTTCCATCCTCGGAAAAAGAAACTATGTCGTTCTCAGCATACCGTGTTCCTCGAATAACTATCTTGTCTACACCATCTGCCTCCTTGCTGCTGGATTGACTATCTGCCCTCAGCTTGTCAGTTTTCCACGAAAAGAAATCCTCCCGATTTATCCTCATGGACATCCAATGCTGATGTCTCTTCGCAATTGTCTTGCATATGTTTCGGAAATTTTTCGAGGTCTTGCAGAAGGTTTTGAGTTGTCCGTTTTTACTTTCGTATCGCAACGTTGTAATTCTTATCAAAGCGCCATGCTTCCGAATCTGGTTAGGGTAGTGTAGTAGGTAATGGACCTTCGGAATTACTCGAGCATGTGAAAAGTGAGCAAAGAAAATAGAAACCCAGTCCTCAATGGCCTGCTGTAAGCACACTAGATCCTCTTCAGAGAAGGATGGACAGATGACAAAACGGACAACAAATACAAACTTAATGAAAATGTTCCACACAGGGTTCCCTTTCGGAACTTTGTAGCCCACCGCCAGAGGCAGAAATCTCAGAAGGTTGAGCGCCTCTTTCGCAGTTTGCCTGCACTTAATTAGCCCCTTGCTGCGAGACAGCGGCTGTGGCGGATTTTGACGGTCATTCACTGAGTATGGAAAAGTTGTCACCGCCCTGTTGACGTCATCCAGGGTCAATACTTTTCCCTTGACGAGATCAGTGAGCACTGCACTTAAAACAAAGGGTATTAAGCCTTCGTACAGGTCGTGAGCGATGTCTGGTGGTGCGTTGTTGACTATGTGGAACCCTTTAAGCACGTGGAAAGGGCACTTGGACTTGATCCCATGTTTCATGCACTGAGTGGTATTAAATCCACTTTGTTCCAATGCGCGCACCGACACATCAAACTCCTCAGTTGTCCTCAGCGTGCAGTTCTCAAACGTTAAGCTCTTCTGAATATCTAATGACGAGCAATGGCAGTAGCGGGATACCTTCTGAACGTTCGAGAATGACTCTGTAAGACCACCGATCGTATGAGTTGCGAGATTGTCTGCTATAAACAATGCCACTGATCCTGTTACTGTTGTAACTTCACCGTCATGCTCAACTGGCAAACCAACGTCCACCAAGAACTTGCAGTCCTGAACGATGGTATCGAGAATGGCAGACCGATATTCTTTAAGATACGAAGAGCGGAACAACGCAAGAAGAAAAATGTGACGTTTTCGAGAGCGGAAGGGAACAGATCCAATGGAAAAATAAAATACACCCAGCTTATTTCGCTTTGTCTTGTTCCACAGGGTTTACAACCTGTACGTCATCAAAGTAGAGAAAAATAGATAGTCCTTGAGATTCACTATGAGCTTGTCCCGTCCACCAATCTGAGTAAATTCTTGGTTCACGTTCGGTGCGGCTGCTTGCCAATCTCAAAACTTCGTTTCGAAAGGATTTGTGGTTCTGAAGAAGCAGACTTAGCTGTTCTATGAGCGAAACATATTGGAAACTCTGCTGTATTCCGGAACTACTTACTCCAAGGAACACAGTCTTGGGTTCTACGTAGCCATAATTACTTGCAAAGAACTTATCCAACCTGTAATTACTCTTCAACTTTCCACAGGCTATTGCAGCAGGCAGAGACTCTATAGGTACATCTGACAGCTCCCTGGCATCTTCAGCTACTTTGGTGGAAAAACTGTACAAGAAGCTGCTTATATCGGTGCAACCAGACTCTTTTAAGCCATGCTCCGCGCGAAGTCTTATCAGAAAAGAAGCAATCTCCCCTTGCCAGGCAAACTCCCTTCTTTCGAGACAGTCACTGGCAGTTTTCGACGATTCTTGCAAGACCTCTTCAGATGCTGTAATAGCTTCCCCCTGCTCATCAAAATCCTCTGCATCTAATTCTACATGGCGATGTGACCATACGCTGCTTGATCTGCTTGAACTTGAATTGTGTATCTTGTGAGATACTACATGTTGTTTCCAATATCTCACAGATGTGTATTTTCTTGGACAGTAAATGCACTTGAGGACAAAGTTAGGCTCCCTAGCATGCCGTCTTACATGCTTTAAATACCTTTCAAATTCAGGACATTTAAAAGCGCAAAAGTTACAGATATGAACGGTCTGAAAAGCAAAAAAACATAAATGACAAAATTAACCAACCCATCACTGATCACATCTCATCTCTCATTCCTAAAATAAATAACCTGTGTACTAAAGCATTATACAAGTGCATTGAATGTTGTCAGCAGATTGAGTTGGAGATTCTCAGCTCATTAAATACCGGGCGTCCCAGAAAGAACAGGAACATTTATTTTATTTTAAATGGATTATACTGGTTTCCTTCCTGAAAAAATGCACTCTTTTGCAGTTGTATGAGCTTTTAACACGTTTAACAAATATAACAGGGAACTCAATGCTCATTTACTCCATTATTTCAGCAATGATGACCGTTAAAAACTTTTTTTTTCGATAACTTGTATAGAATAGAGTACTTGATCGGCATTACTGCCTACTACTTTTATCTTATAATCCTTGAACCTGCAAGTCCTACCCTGCATCATTAAACAATTATGCAATTCAAAGCTAACAGCACTCTATTACTACACCCAGTTCGTTCAGGTTTTGTGGTATTCGCCGTCGCCTTATTTCTGGTTTGTAGCGTTGAGAGTTTGATGGTGGCGTACCTATGAATTTTGACATAAAAAATCATCAAAATGTCTTATTTTTTGGGCAAAAACTTGTAACTGCTGCTGCTGTCGTTGTAATGTATGTATGTTGTATGTTTTACATCAAGACACTCCACAAACAAGTGTGGCTTTCCGTGTCGTAGGTCGGTTAAATAAAACAGTAGGGAAGTCATAAGGTGTCACAGGTGGGGACTATCAGCACTGACACAAACACTAGACACACCGCTCATTATCTTCACCCCAGGGTCTCGCACATAAAGTCAATTATTCTAAGAAAGACCGGGCGCCCGCTTGAAACGTGCCGGTTTCGGCTCCCCATATCACCAGGCAACGCGTTCAGCAGCGGATGCGACGGTAACGAAATTGAGCGCTGTCGGCCGCCGTTCATAGCAGGCGGGCGCAGTGTACTGATCCTGTGCGTGACGCCGCAGGGCGGCATCAAGCATAGGTGCGGACACAAAGAGGGCGAGGTGAGGCTCACCCAGCACACATGCTTTGTGAGCAACATCGCCGTCTGGTAATGCGCACATCTGGCGAGGCGGAGGAGGTTAGCCATCCCGGCGCGTGAGACACATGATATATTTCTGAGTCCAGTAACGAACTGGTTGCAAATTCATACTTTCATCAAGTCTGTTAGCGTTACGTTGGAACAGAACAAGTTTAATTTGTTTGCAATAATTGCTTATTTTACAAAAATAGTCATAAGTGAGGTGTTTTTATTTATTAAAATAAATGTCTGTCTCATATCTGCCTCAGCAATAGCGTGCAGCAAGTACGGTGGCATCACGCGCACTTTGAAAAATGTCGAACATGCAGAAAGAGTATTTTGCAAAAAAAAATGTGGCTACGTGGGCCTTCTACCACTTTATTATTATAGTTTTATTGCATGAAGTGGCCATTCATGATTCGTTTATGAACGAGCGAAGGGAGTTCATAAACTGAATTTTAAATGCCGCGAGGCATAAAACGTTTTAGGCATGGCCGAAATATTATTA
Source organism: Semibalanus balanoides (assembly GCA_014673585.1). Taxonomy (NCBI): domain Eukaryota; kingdom Metazoa; phylum Arthropoda; class Thecostraca; order Balanomorpha; family Balanidae; genus Semibalanus; species Semibalanus balanoides. The sequence goes on along the minus strand of VOPJ01010338.1, from coordinate 159,952 downwards.
CACCACGAGCGAGTATAAATATGAGTTAATCGACGAGGCGAAGCCGAGTCGATTAATATAGTTTTAATGCATGAGTGGCATTAATGATTCAGTTTATTAACAAGCCAAAGGCGAGTTCATAAACTGAATCTTTAATGTCACAAGTGCATAAAACGATTTTGTGCATGGCCGTTTCGAGCGAATACAACTTTTTTCGAGTGGACGATTTCAAGTAAGATAACATAATCTAAGGAGATCACTGCAGGGTTTATATTGGACCTAAGCTCAGGCAGTGTAATTATCACTCTCGGGAGTGTATTAACACTCAAGTTAATACACGACTAAAGTTAAGCGGTGGTCAATGATAAATACTTATTTCGGCAGTGCATTAATGATCTTTATACTCGCGAGTGGTGTAGTCTCACCACGCGCTCGCCTAAAAAATATTGCAGTTTTAACACAGACTTTATCCCAAAGATTCACTGCGTGGATTATAGATTGATAATCACGCATATGGGTGATTGAATTTCCGAGTTAATGACGGTTGGTTAGAAAATAGCTTAGAGTGAATTCAAGTGGCAAAGAGAGTATCGGCGTGGGATAAATTAGTTTTAGCATGAGTGGCAATTAACACTCCGCGATTCAGTTTAATGAACGAGCGAGCGCGAGTTCATAAACTGATTTTCTTTAATGCCACGAGTGCATTAAAACGATTTAGTGCATGGCGTTTTCGGAGCAAATACACTTTTGAGTAACAGATTGTCAAGTACAGATAACTATTCCTAAGGAGTAATGCAGGGTCATTGACTAAGGTGAAGATGGTATATCATCTGGGGTGTAAAGTGTAATTAATCCGTATAAACACGACTAAAGTTAAGCACGTGGATCAACTGATAATTTTTATTTCGGCCATGCACTAATGACTGTTTAGAGCATAAGTATATTTCGAGTTCAATGCAGGGTCATTTCCTGAAGGCTTAGCAATGGTATTATCCTAATGGAGTGTATTAACTCCAGTTTAATGCCGCTACAGTAAGAACATAGTCCAATGGAAAAAAGTCCTTCGGCATGCAATAATAGTTTTTATGCAAACTCAATCTTCTGGGCAAAAGATAGTGTTAATCCTTTAAGTCAAAATACAACTTTGTGAAGAAGAAAAAAAAACTGTGTAATGGTGTGAAGTAAGGCGTGTGTGTCTATGTGTTTTTAAGATATATGTCTGTGACAGTACGAAAAATGTTAACAAAGGATAGGATAGGCCCGCGCCCACACACCCGATCCCGGGCTAAAACGGGACGGTCCCGTGCCACGGCGGGCGTGCCGGGCGCCGACCCAGCTGGCCGACGGCCGGCGCGCCCGGCCGGTGGCGCAGGGGCGCCACTTTGCGAGGGTGAGCCGCGGTGAACGCGAGGTGGCGCGGGCGGCATGCCTACAAGGCTTTGAATGTGTTTTACTGTATGCATGATTGTTTTTTATGGCAAAAATATACAATAACTTTCGAGAAAACTTTGTGAAAAAATCCTCCTTCCCAGTGACATCACTAAACGGTGGCACTGCCCATCCTTCATTCCGACCTGTCACAGCACCTACAGCAGTGTGTGGAAGTGTGATGCCTGCTCGGATGAGGTAATACTTCAGCAACGCACCTTCCAAATAGTCTCTAGATTAGCAGCCCAATAATTATCAAGATTCCTAAAATGTCGAGTTTTTATCAAAAAGATATTATTATCATCAGACAAAAAACTAGCTAACCTTTATCAGCTATTGTTTCAATCCAGCCTCCTGCCATTAGGTTGAATCTCCTATTCATGGCAACAGCGTGGCGAAGCCGCCTGTGACCCCCACCCCCCCTCTCTCCCCCGATGAAAAAATACACGCTTTCGTCAACCAGTCAGCGTAATTGGCGATTGCGCTGAAATTTGGCGCACGTCAGCGTTTTGGTGATTGCGCGTTTAAATTCGCAGGGCACGTCCGCGAAATTCGCTTTGGCCGAAGTTTCGGCGCACAGATTCTGAGATTCCGGTTCAATCTTAAGGGCACCAGGGCATCTCGTTGCTCTGAAAGACAGAGGGCATTGGACGTTCAAAACAGCCCTGTGCGTGGTCAGAGGGCCCTAGACAAGCTGAGGGCCTGAGCGGGTAGAGGGCCCTGCCAACAATCGAATGGGCCTAGCAGCACAGTGGACCTGGGCAGGTCGTAAGGACCCCTGGGCAGATAAAAGGCGCCCCTGGACAGGCTGAAAGGGCCCCTGAGCAGGTCGGAGGGGCCCCTGAGCATGACGATAGGGCGAAAAATCAACCAGCGCAGTTCCTTACCAGGTCGAAAGGGCCCTTGAGTAGGCTGGAAGGCCCTAGCCAGACCAGAGGACCCTGGAAGTTCAAAGGGCCTGTGCAGGTCAAGGGGAGCCTTGACTAGGCAGAGGCGAAAGGGCCTGGGTGGGCTCTGTTAGAAGGGACCCATTGGCACATGCAAGTGGCGCCCCTCACAGTACGAGGGAGTAGACATTTCATCGTTCAAGCTGGGCCTGTTTCAACTGCTTGGAGAGCAGCCTCTGAGGCCACTGCCCTGGGCGAAATCCTGGCTATGGTATCTGATAGACGCTTTGTGAGGGCGCCGATCCCGGGACGAGATCCTGGTATGGTATAGGGTTGTCTATAAATGTGACTGTTTTCCGAAACGCAAGAAAGTTCAAAACTGTTCCTGGACCTAAAAGAGACTTGGTGCATCGATTTTGGTTCTTCCTTTCCAAAAAACTACACCTGAAAAAGTGTAAAATGCATTCATAGCAATGGCAGGATACCACAAAGGTCGTTCGTCCTTATTTATTCTCAATAACTTGCCCGATCATTCAGTGACATCCAGTAAAATTTGGTAGGCCAGTGGGAACAATTTATTTGGAAATTTTGACACAGAAAAAGTTATAGGTCAGGTTCAAGGAGTTTGACGGTCCAACTAAAAGTCTGCGCAACGTTGGTTTTTCAGTGGGGATCTCTTTAATGCTACTTAACTAGGGTATTATCATATTGGCTTTATAAATCGATCATGACAGTGGTATCAGTGGAGGATAAGGGGGGAGCTCCATAACATTTTTTATATGCTTGTTGTTGTGGTGTTGGGGGCTTCGACATTCGTGAGACCTTTTGAGGCCCCGCCTGGCAGAAAACCTGGCTACGTGCCTGATTTCAAGGTAATCACTGTGACCTTGTAAATGGAAAAAGCATACAGGGGAATTTGCAGTGCAAAATGAAATCTCAGAGAAAACTGGTAACGATTTGCTCGCTGTTAAGCACAATTTAATTCAGGCATACTATTCTGATCTGCCATTCTGAAACTGGTGACCTTGGGTATTGCGGGAGAAAAGCCCTATAAGACGGATTGCAGCCAAATTGCGTCTCAGCACGTCGCTGGAACTTATTTGCTCGCCGTAACACCAATTGATTTAGCGCGATACAATTTTTAAATATAGGTCTGAATCTGGGGACTTAAGGTATCAGCGTGGCCTTGCAATGCAAAAGCCCAAATAGGCCATTGCAGCTAAATGGGAATTTCAGCAAGGAGGACCGATATTGCTACGTTAACACAAATCAATTAGTGCATACAATTTCAAACAGTTCTGAAATGGTGACCTCAAGTGTTGCATGTGTGTAGCACCAGTAATTGGTGCAACAGCCATTGCGCCAAAATTTTGGCACAACGGCTCTGCAAGCGCCAGAGTAGTTGAGTGTTATTTTTCCAGTGCCCCCTCCCAGTGTGCATGTGACCCCGGCTGAAGATGCTCATCAGGCAGCAAGATATGATAAAGGTTAGTAACATAAATTATTCAATAGCTGCTGCGAGAACATGTTAAGGACGTTGAACAATAATTACTGGTAATATTGACCTTATCCTCTGTATGTATGATTTCAGCAACTAAGCTTTAGGAAAGAAATACTTGTTTATTGATATTTCGGCCGCAGGCCTTTCTCAGAATTACATATGATGAAATTACAATTATTTCATATATTTATAATGTATGAGAGAAGTTTTTCATATCAGTATTTTCATTTGAAATGTTAATTTTGAAAAAGGCTGCGGCCAAAATAATCAGATAAACAAGTATTTTTTTAACGCTTTAATTTTCTGGAATATGAAATGAGGATAGGTCACTAAATACTGATAATACTGGTTTAAAGGTTAGGTAAGGTTTGATTATGCTCCATGTGAGAAGAGAAGAAAATACAGCGAATGGTGCCAGCTTGTGCAACTCAAGACAAACCTTAAAGTATATGGCAAGTAAGTCTTTTGATCAATATTTGTGAGGAAATCTGGAAAATTAGGGCATGATCTTTATAATTTTATGCATTTGGGAGCACTGACATCATTACTGACGGGCTAGACCGCCGACTCCGCGCGCATACGCACGGGCGGCCCGTTCCCACACTGTGCCAGTGCTGGGGGCAGAAAATCGTGAGGCATAGGAGCTAATGTATAAATAGGCAACTTTAACGGGGCCCTGACTGAGCTGCGCGTAATAAATATGGGTTAAAAGTAGGTATCATATTATTGCTTTGAGTTCTAGACTTGATCCAACAGAAAATTTGTCATTATATATCAAAAATTTGAAATTTTACATTAGGGCCTATGTCGCTCGTTTTGCCCCCAGTAGTGTTGGTACCAGTGTCGGCACGGCCGCCAGCTGGCGGTTGGTGGTCTAGGTAGTAATGGATGTCGGTGATCTTGAGAATGAGACGTTTGTGGTGTACCTAACCAACCAGGATATTTGGGAGGTGCATTGCTTAAGTATTAACCTCGTGACCATTAAATACTCGGCATTTTGCAGCTGGCCAAATAATACGACAAGTTCAGAGTTTAGGATGTTGGAGTTCGATAGTTAACACAATCCCAACTGTCTTCAGATCAGATTGGATGCTCCAAGTTGGGTTTTTCCTAGCCTCAATTATCAACAGATAATAACACGGAGGTTGGGATGTCTATCTGATGTTAGGTTGAATTGCACAGAAAAGAAACGTTGATCTTGCGGCCCTTCGAATTTGAGAAAGTTCATTGGCTTTTAAAATACCGGTAAAAGAACAGATTTTATCCAACTTCCTATAGACATAGAACAAATATGATACCTATTACTAAATATTATCGAAATAATGTACTTTCGACAATTCGCACGCTGCTTAACACATCAGTGTATCCGAAAACATACGAACAAAGAAAAGTATAATGGCATTATTGATGGGTACAAGGGATTGATTTGCACTGGTGGGGTAAGCAAACAAAAATCACCAGCACGGACAACTTACGCGATTAAACAACGAACCAATGACCGTTCCGTCACCGCATCATCGGTTTTGCTTGGCAGGAAAGAGAACACAAATAAATCGCGGGCGAGTGAAGGCCGCGAAATTGCTGCGCAAGCGGAGAGTATCGTGGAGTCGAGAGACGAGTATGAGTTTCACGATGAGAATACAGTGCCTCTTCTCTAGACGACTGTACAAATCATGGAGATGTCGAAAAGATGAACTGGAGGGTACGATTCGAACTCACGTGGGGATACTCTCCAACAATTATTTATTTTCGGAAGTTTTCTTCACGTGATTCGAATGCAAATCTCAGACAGGTTTTGGAGTGGAGAAGCTTAGGCTCATTGCGATCGGCATTTCTATTTCAACGCGGATTCGAGAAATTTGTGAAGTTTACTGAGACGAAGTTACAAACTGTTCTCAAAGAGTTTTGTTTCAGTGTACAATGCATTCAGTAGCACACAACATACGATATTAACACTACGTGAACCAAATAGCTTAAAACGCTGCCCGATGTTGCGCGGTGTCTGGCGCCTTGATGCCTGCGTTTCCCTGGATATCCGGTGGGCTGTGTTGGTGGGGCGGCGTTACCAAACTGAAACTAAACTGAAACGTAAGGAGGCGTTCGAATGCTCTCATCGAGACGCATATAAAGCATACTCGAAATTTTCAATCAAGGTTGCATATCAGGTCAAGGTCAGGTCAAAGGTGAAAATCGAGACATTTTAGTTTATGAACCATACTTTAATCCGGAGCCCTTGATTGCAACCATGATCACCCAAAGTGTCCCCAAAGGTATCACACACATCCCGCATGAGCAAAAAATATATTTTTTAAAAGGTCAAGGTCAAGATTAGGTCATAAAAGGTATCTGTCCGTTTTTTTTAAGTCATGCAATACATGTTTCATGGATTTAATTATACGTATAAGTCGATAGTGATAATCAAGGCACCATTAGCCCTCATTTAAATTAAGTAATCATAATCATAATCATAATCATGTATTTCGGAAACATCCATACTGCATGGGTTTTCAGTTTTCCACGTCAGTGACATACTAGAGGCGAATGACATACAAATACATGGTAAAACAAAATACACTTGTATAAAACCACACAATACATTCATAAAAAACGATGCCGCAGGTACTACGCACAGCTTTGTTCACATCAGCATTCGTTCAGCCTTCTCTTGAATGCTGCGAAGCTCAGTGAACATCTGACGCTTATGGGCAGCTCGTTCCACACTCGCGTCGCGCGACTCAAAAATGAGCGCCGTGCAAACTCAGTCCGCTCACGCGGGACCTGCAGTTGCTGATCACGAGCCGCTCTAGTGCTGCGACTGGAGACATCGGCGCGATAGGTGATATGTCGGCGAATTAGTTCGGGAGCATTGGTGCTATGGATCAGCTTATACATGGTGTGAAGGTCACGCTCACGCACCAGCTCCTCCACTCTGAGCTACCCAAGCTCCCTGAGTGACGCAGTCACTCGATCGCAGCGTCCCAGGTCCATGACGATGCGAACGCCGAAATTTGCACACTTTTGCACACGTTTCAGTCGTGTGGTCGTACAGCCTCCAATATTGCATGTCTAAACAGACATGCAATACCTTATATGAGGGAACACTAAAGCCTCTACAAGCAGCCGCCTGGTTTGGCGCGGCATACGGCGACGTATTCTGGCTAGCCCGATCAGTACACAGTAGCAACGCCGTCTGATGCTCGAAATGTGTTTGTCCCAGGCCAGGGCTGTGTCCACAGTGACACCCAGAACCTTTACAGACTGAGCAGGGGCAATTTCAGAGTTTCCCAAAAGTATGGTAAAGTTCGATTCAGTGTTTTGACGCCGCGATTTGAGTATCATCATTTGCGTCTTGGTAGGGTTTATTTTTAACCTGTTCTGGGTAAACCAGTTCAGTGCAACAGCCAGATTGTTTTCAACGGCGTTCTTAAGTCTGAAGGTTTTGTGGGATGTCAGTGTCGAGGTATTGGGTGTCATCCGCGTACATCACAACTTTGCCATGCAGTAAGTGCTGCGGCATGTCGTTGGTAAACAATAAAAATAACACAGGTCCCAGTATGGAGCCCTGCAACACCGTGGGACACCGTTAGCTAGCGGCTGGAGCCACCCCTGATTGACTGGGTTCGCCCGCTGAGCCACGCACGGAACCATCTCTGATCGATCCCGTACCACCCCGGCTTCTCCAGGAGACGGCCATGCTCGACACTGTCGAACGCCTTCGATGTGTCCGCAGTGACAAGTGACGTCACGCGTCCACTATCGATGTTGTCTGTGACGTATATGACAGCATCGAGCAGGGCCGCCTCGGTGGAGAGACCAGGGCGAAACCCATACTGTAAGTGTCAATCTGTAAGAAAGTGTCAATCTGAGGTCAAACTCAGGTGAAACGAGGTTAAATGTTGTAATTGATAAATCTAAACAAAAAGGGCATGTTTTCAGGCCAATTTATTATCAGAAATACATTACTGACATTTATTTGTCTTTATCTTGTCAAAATGAGCCAAAAACGCAATTTCGAAATTATACGTCATCAGTTACCATTAGAGTTATACATGGGGCGGCTATCCCCATGGCCGGCCGAACCCCATGGCTAATGGGGTGGACCGGACTAGAAAATCTCTATAAAATGGCTGTGGCTACGGCTGTGGCTGCATAGTCTAACTGGGATTTGTTTTTGCATCAACCTTATGGTTAAAAGATGCCTTGGCATGTTGCCATAACAGTAGACTGAAAATAAGCAAATAATTTGAGTTTACAAAAATCTTCACGGCTGGCTCTAACGCAGCCATTGACATTTGGGAGTGGCTGTGGCTGGCTTCGTCCAATGGCTGTGGGGCGGCAGGCCAAGGAAAGTGCAGCCATGTCGAAACTATTAGTTACCATTCTTGAGTTTCTTAGTAAAAAGTGTGCTCTTTATTTGAAACTTGGGCTTGTTATTTGTTACACTTTCATTTCGCATAGATATCGAGTTTTTATATTTTCCAAAAAAGTTTTTTAGTTTGTTTTTAGAACATTTATATGTCTGTTGAGTTTGTCAATTCAAGATTATCTGTGAAATCCCCGTTTTCACAACTTTTTCAAGCTTGTGATTGTATTGTAAATCGGAGCATATTGTCTTTAATTGAAAAAAGCTATCACTTATTCCAAAAAAAGGGTTGATAAACCAGTAAGGGACGCCTGTACACGGGCGAAGGACGCAGCGAGTCCAAATAAATCCGCGTCAATTTATCACCCCGTCCAACGAGGTTCGTCTTGTGCCAAAGGCTGCATTTGAATATTTCGCGCATAGCATGTGTGTTTTGCCGTCGCCAAATAGATCCGAACTAATCGAACTTTAAACTAAATAGGTTTGAAGCGTTATTTTAAATTTGAAATTATAAGTTATGTTTTGTAGGCAAAAAATTCTTTGGGTGGGTATTAGATGGATTTGATTCGCTTCAGGCCGGCATCATTTTTATCGTTCTTAGCACCCTTTGGTTTGAAGCTACGGCGTTTGTAATTAAGGCAATATTATAAAATCGTTCAATTAAAATATTACAGGCAGATTTTAACAGCGAAATTACTGCATTAAAGCCTCAATTTTTGCATGCATTTTAGAGAGGTACATTGGTCTACAGATTGGTGTTTGTTTCATCGCTTTCACGTCCCATAGGTGCTGAGCGCTGATTTAAATTGTGAAGACGTCATAAAACTATGAATTTGCGCTTGTATAGGCAGTAACTTTCAGCGTACCACGCGCCGCTGCATCGACACCATAGTGCATAGCGCCGGGCGGATCGTTTCTCTACCATTTGTGTTTGACCCGTGTCTTTGCGACTTTGGTTGCCGAGATAGAGGTCTGGTTATTGCAACGATGTTTTGCAGTGAATTTTCGTGGACGGAACAGGTGCACGTGCGCACGTGCAGTGTGGACCCAGGAGTTTGACCTGTGAAACATTTGCCATGTTGTGGTTCTTTCAGCCTCACGCCAAATTTTAGGCTTTATATGTTCCAAGCCGTTTCTCAGCTACAGCAGAATACTTTCTGACACCCCTACCGCGGCGGCGTTGTCACGCGCCCGTGCTGACCCATTCACATGAGTAAAAACATGTCAATAATCTAAGTATGTGCATGGGGCTATCATATGGGCGAGACTGCTGGTCAATCGGATTTGCGGGTTCAAAAGAATTATAAGCTTCTGACCAGCACGCTCGCGGTCGGGCCCGGCCGGGTCGCCGCTTATATGTGAGAAAAATCCGATATTCAATGAGGACTCGCTCCGCGCTTCGCGCTCGCTCGTAAAAAATTGTTTGTATGTTGCTTGAATACCACTCTTTCACATATATTCCGGTTTTTGATGTAAAACAAATAAAAAGCATACAAAATGAAAAATAAATTGGGTAAAAATCAAAATTTTGATCATTTTGAAATTGCAGTTTAATACTACATGCAAGTTGCTATCTTTCCGTCTTTGGGATTTAGTTTATCATAACATGTAACCATTTTACAGCTGCTTAAATCTTGAGTGATTCTGTAAGTAAATTCAAGAAACGTGACGTCACTAAACGGTGTATATCTAACTTCCAAAAATTTGACACATTTTCAACTTGTTGTCATCCGATGTAACATTGATGTGCAGGAAGGTACTGAAAGTTTCAGGTTGATATCTTAAATGGTTTGTGAACAGAGGTCGCGAATAAACGGCTGGGGGCAATATGGTCACAAACCCGAACCCCCCCACCAACCAGTCAAAATGAGGGCTTACCTTATAACTGTCGGGGGGGGGAATCTCCCCCTGAGGTTTGTCGCGTACAGTGCAATAAACATTCAATCTAGTATCGTTAAACTTGGTGACTTTTCCTACATTTCATTGCGCATGATATGGTGTGCTTTAACCCGCGCCGGGCCGGAGGGGTGTTTAGACCCCCCCCCCCAGGTTTTTCCTGGATATCGGGAAAACGGCGGCGCGTAGCGCCGCCAAATTTTCAGTACCTGGTTCAATCTCTTTTGTAAGCTTTCAAAAAGTTTTGGCAATAGGTCATGTCATCAGGCACCAGGCTAGGTCAGTGACCCCTCCTCCGAAACTTGCGGTCCACCAAAGCCACAGTTTTTAGCAGATGGTTTCGGTACACAGGTTTAATGAGAGCATGCTATCTAAAATTTGTTTATCCGGATTTTCGAATCGGTTGACCTAAGGTCAGGTCAATTCCTGACCTCCCCTTTATAAGTGAATGGGAAAATAAACAGATGCTCTTATTTGAAAGTAATGCATTTGGATCCATGCTGATTATTCAGAAATTAATGTAATATAATAGGCTCATTGCTGAATGACCTAGGTGCGATTGTTCAAAAAATCTCTACAGGTCATCTGGGTCATCTGAGGGTCATCAGCAATGAGTTGCAATAACTTCTGAGTATATGAAGATAGAGCGAGCGGATTGACACCACTGTCATTTGTATCGTCTTCCGCGTCGCCCATATGCAAACATGACCTATTCTGGGTCACCAAATGACCTTGACCTGAGGTCAAAATTTGTGAAGTTGAGCCTTACGGAGGTCATTCATGCATTATGTTTCAAAGCTCTTACGAGGAGAACACGATAGTATGTTTAAAATCATTTACTCGTGTATTTTTAGATAAAAATCTATCAGGAAAACATATTTACCAAAAACTGCCATTTTTTGACATTTTGATGACCTTTGGAGCCTAAACTATTGATCTGAGCTCAAATTTGAAGGACATACGGTGGCCGATTGCAAATTCAAATTAATCTATCTAATGCTTTCTTTACTTGTTTACTCCTAGCTAGTCATAAGTTTTCCGAGATAATTTGGGGATATCTGAGCTATGTCCTAAAATCTGGAGAAAAATTTGAGAAAATTGGACCTGTTGATGACCTCTGGTGACCTTAATATTGACCTGATAAAATTTTTTCACTGGAAATAGTTTCCGAAATCCCTTTACGAGCTCTCGAACGGTACTTTTGGTTTATGTCTAGGTCTTATTATTAGGAGCCAGTTAGAAGGGGGGTGTCGAAACACCCCCCCCGGCCCGAGGAAGGTGGCGCCGAGCACCGGCCCGGCGCGGGTTAACCCTCGCCAGGGTAGGGCAAGATCACTGCGTGTCCGGGTAGGAGGGGGGTGTACGACCCTTCTTGGTGTTCGCCCCTGACTGAGCTAGAGCTTCGATTAAAAAGCGAACGTGTTGCCTGTGATGAGAGCAAGCCATTGACACCAAAGATCAAGGTCCGGGGTCAATAGGTGACCTCTGAGGTCAGGTCAATGACCTTAATGCCACAAATCGTAAATGTGGGAAATTTGAATGCTGATCGAGTCAAAATGGTGAAGGAGCATCTCAGTATGCATAATACATGCCACATTTTAAATCAGCATATTAAAATGACCTAAAAACGGCCCAAATATTAAAACGTCATGAGAGGTCATCTGAGGTCAGTGACCTTGGTTGACCTTTGGAGGCGAGTGACCCCAGTGGGACATATAATTATGTAAAATGGATCAAAAGTTCAAATCAGCGTCATTAAGTGTCCTAGCGACGGCCTGAACCCAAAAATTAATATGAGGTCATCGGAGGTCAGTGACCACGGGTGACCTCAGAAGAGGTCAGTCGTGGTCACAATCTCAGCGGAAGCCACATATGTCACCTGGAAACACCTTTGCTCCTGAACAACTCACACCCGGAAACTGCACATGTAACAATTATCGATGCTACGGAACGCCAGTTGCCTCTGACATGACCTTCAGAAACAGCTCCCAGGTCAAAATATGTCATGACAGCTGGAAGTTCAAATTTGTCAGACTATGTGTCATTTTTGCAAGTGAGGTACTATAAGTTTCATTGCGTTCGGTTGATAACTACGTGAGTTTTTGTTGTTGTTGAAAAACCGAGGGGGTTGGCAATCCCCTACCCGGGCAAGGGTTAAATTAAAAATGCATTAGTAGGGGTCTAGGACCATTTTAAGGGGGCATGTTCTGTTGTAGTGACCCAAAACTTTTGCAGGATTAATCACTCGTGGAAAGTGGTTTGTTTTGTCAAAGTGTTATCGAAAACAGACATCGGTAGATAAATTAATTTTCTTTCAGATGTGTAGTAAAGTTATTCAGAAAAAAGAGTTCGTTCTCGGTCCAATTTATATTATTTGTCACTTTCACTGGTATGTTATCCGGATTAAATGGCACACACACCCGCTCAGCCACTCAGACGTCCGCACCTCTCGGCGGCTAAGTTCAGTCTCTCTGGCGGCGAGTTACAGACTGTCGGCGGCTGTCGCGACGCTCGGGCCTGCCGCGCCCGGTGACATCACACCCACAACACATGACACAGGACGAATACACGTGACCAACCGTCGTATAGCAGTTAATACCAAATAAGGCAACGGAGGATCACGGCCGCGTCGTAACTAACTATATTACAGATGCCAGTCTCGAATTTGCGAAATTCATGTTTTGTATCCAATTTTTATTTTTGTTTCAAAAAAATATATTTTTTCATGAGGTTTAGAAAACTGGAATATATGTAAAAGAAGAAATGTCAATAAATATCTGTTGAAAATTTCTGGTCGATATCTAAAAACAATCCAACAAGCGATTTGCGTATACATCAATGGATGCAAATACGAGGTTACATCCCTCGGACCAGGCCAAACGACGGTCCGGTGGCGACCCCGCCCAGATAATGCAGGCGGACTATAGACGGTGCTCGGTGGGCAGACTGATTCGATGTGGGAAGTGCCAGCCAGCTCAAAGAAGAGCACGTATGCCTCGCAGTTGGTAACACTGCCCTGATAGACCGGACGCACCCGTGAGTCGCTGTACTCGTACCACTCGGCCGTGTGCGGGTGTTTGCAGTAGGCCATGCAGTGGCCGGAGACTAGCGTGCCGCAGTGGTTGATCGCGCCGTACAGATTATATCTGCAGAGTGTATGGTCAGACGAGTACGGCGATAGGTCTAGCGCGGTCACCGGAATGTCTACGGCGTTGTTGAGTTTTTCATGAGTCATCCCCTGCGTCAAGAAACGTTTCAGGTGCACCACCAGGATGCGCGGAAACCTCTGGATCGGAAAGTTTCTGTTGCATTATATCTAAATATCTGATGACTTTTAGACAGGTCAAAGTTGACATTTAAATTTTCATCATTGATATATGGTGAAAATGCAAAATAATTATAAAACATCATATCTATCCAACCATTTCAGTGACATTTCATCTTGGGCCCCTTCCGATGACCAGGATGCAAAATTTAGTCAGTGACCATTTGATAGGTCATGCAAGGTCACGAACACTTTTTGTCAATAACTCGTGACAGAACGATCGTAGAGACTCGCAACTGAAGCACAAACGTTTGTCTCGTCAAGCCACATTTATTTGTATGCAACTCGACGGACTTATGTCACCTTGATCTTGACCTTGACCTTGACCCGGAGTCAAATTTTTATTTGACCAAATTGGTATGTTTTGAGCCGCAATGACGAGACAAACACGATAGTATCACTATAATTATTTTATATGTTTTAGGTACGAAGATATTAAAAAACAACTTTGGCTAAAAATAACATATTTTTACATTTGATGACCTTTACATATAGCCATGACCAATTATCTGATGTCATTTTTGATGCCATGTTTGCAAAATACAATTTAGATAGCTTTGTATTGCTCTTTTCGGATTCCTTTTAGCTGCCACAGTTTCCGTGATAATGGCAAAGGTTTCTGAACAACTTAATATTTTGGCAAATATTACGTTTGATGACTTCATTTAACCTCGAAGATACCCAGGGTCATTACGATTCTACAAAATAAAGTTTTTTGCAGACCCTTTACCCACATATAACGTTTAATGATCATTTTAACTCTTATGGCAGAATAATAACTCTTATGGCAGCCGAGATCTGAGGAAGGTGACAAATAAGCCCCCTCCAGAACGATTCGTAATAGTTCATTGTATTTTAATTTGCACAATGAGGTGCGTCGCCGATAATTTTTCATTGAGGGTGTCGGCTGAAATGATGAAAAAACGTGCCACTATTTGTATAGGTCCTACGATATGACACCATTTTAGATTGTCCTTTGGTTTAAATGTCAATACACTTCCCAATGTGGTTTGCAATGCTTTTCTATGCAAAAAAACAATAAATTCAGCGTATTGCAATGGAAATTTAAGTATGTAAATAAGTAGCCAAAATGATTTAAAAATGGCTACAATAGCCCGAGCTTCAATCCATTTTCGGCTAAGGAAAGATCATTCAAAATATAAAAACAGGGTTCATGTTGTATCTTATATGTTTGTTGCATTTCGGACCACCCTAGGGGGCCCATAACTCTTCCCCAACTGGATCCGCCAGTGCAGTAAACGGTAGACAGTAGACAGTAGACAGTAGACAGTAGACAGTAGACAGTAGACAGTAGACAGTAGACAGTAGACAGTAGACAGTAGACAGTAGACAGTAGACAGTAGACAGTAGACGGCTAGACGGCTAGACGGCTAGACGGCTAGACGGCTAGACGGCTAGACGGCTAGACGGCTAGACGGCTAGACGGCTAGACGGCTAGACGGCTAGACGGCTAGACGGCTGACCGGGCTGACGGTAGACGGTGAACAGCGCGGTGGTTATGTGTTGGTTCAGCTCCGGACTCGGGATTGTATTCCACTGCTCTCCAGAAGCGTGTCAAAATGGCGAACCGCTCCTCATAGTTGACGATCGTGATCTCTTTTCATCGCTGAAGTTAGAGAGTTCAGTGATTTTGTGTGCCAGTGAGTATCGAATGCTACGACCATTTAGTAAACTTGAACCGTTTTCACGACGGCTTGTTTTGCGTGAAATGTTTTAAAACATTAAAAAATGTTTTACAATATTTATGCAGTGGCAGTCTTCACGATGGGCTAATTTGCGATACATATTTTAACCCTCGCCCTACGGTCCCGTAGGGCGAGGGTTAAAACATTTTTTTTTCGCATATTAGTCCATCGTGAAAGCGGCTACCACTAAAACATTGTAAAACATTTAAAAATGTTTTAAAACATTTCGTTCAAAATAATAAATAATGGTAAATAAATACCTTGTTGACAACAAATGAAACAGCCAGCGCACCAATGTCAGTCCTACTGTAACAACATAGCAGGGCTTAGCCAAATCACGGCGGTACACCTCGCCACGGTTCATTAAGAGCACTGCTGCAGCGTGTATAATGTAACAACACAGCAGCGGCGTGCATACTGTAACAAACACCGCCGCCGAGCCGGGCCGAGTTAATTAGAGCTGAGTGGCAGCACATGTGGCACTGCCGGCAGCGACAGCGGCAGGTGTCACGTGTCCGGTCCGGTGTCGGGTGGACAGCGGTTCTTTCCGCAGTTGTT
Source organism: Semibalanus balanoides (assembly GCA_014673585.1). Lineage (NCBI taxonomy): Eukaryota > Metazoa > Arthropoda > Thecostraca > Balanomorpha > Balanidae > Semibalanus > Semibalanus balanoides. The sequence continues at coordinate 144,309 of VOPJ01010338.1, read as the reverse complement.
TGTGTGCATGGCAGAGTATCCGGTGTTCGGTGCTGCTGCCCGGAAATCATGCGTCGAATAGCCGCCTTCGGCTAAGCGGATTGTGTTTAAATTTGGAGTGTGGTTAGAAACCTCTCGGCCGTCACTTTTCAAGGAGTCAATGGTAGGGTGCCTACTGCCTATTGCACGTACGCACCTTTTTTGTATCTCAGAAACTTCTTGCCCGATTGAGTTGAAATTGACCATACATTTTCTTCGCGCTCGCTCGTTAATCGCCAACTACGGCGCTTTACTGGTGTTCTTTCACATTTATAGTATACAGGCAAATATGCTAGGATAATTATTGCAAATTGTGTGAAGATAATGATATGCTTAATCTGGATGGGCCGGACCGGGTATGGGCCACATATTATGAATTTGACTGGGCCTGGTATGGGCCGGCCTGGGCTTACTGTTCATGGGCCTGGGCTGGGCTGGGCTTGGGGCTGGTGGGCCCATGGCGAACAATGACATCGTCTCACAACGTCTGCGACATTGATGCAGAATGCGATGCAAAACCCGAGCGAATTGTAATCATTTATCCTGTTAACTGTTGATAACGATTTATTGAATGACTAAAAAGAGATTCGAACATTGTTTTCTTGATAACAATGCCATTATTCATTCTAACTCTAAATTTGTCAAAACTGCTGAGATCTGAAAGTGACGAGGTGCAAACAGTTTCTTTGGTTTTGACTTGATTTAGTGGCCGATAAAAGCGGTAGAAAGGATGACTTTTCTCATCTAAAGCGCCAAACTCTCCGAAAATGTCAGTTTCTGTGACATAGCTCGATAGGTCTCAGTTCTCACTTGCTTTATTGGTTAATACATTGTCACTTCTTCCCACTGACGTCACTATAAGTACTTGACTACCGCTGCCACCACCTTCTGGTTTACTTTTGGGACCCACTAATGTCATGAAACAATCTATCATACTACCTAGCTTTTGGTATGCAGTGCGAAGAGGGGGATTCCACCCCTTCGGTTGTTCAGGAAAAACTTGCGTAAATATCAACCGATTGCGATTTAATTTGCAGTACCCTACTTTTTAACAATTTGCCACATACACAGAAAATTTTAGAATTTCACACTTCCATGACACGCGAACTTTGTCCTGTTTTTCAAAGTCATGTCAGACGCAAATTGCGTCCCACAGTAGCAGTTGTTGTATGTAAATACCTTGAAACTTGTGCAGTTTCCCATTGTTTGTGGTTCCAACGCTTATGCACAGTAGGGCAGGCCGAATAATCGAATGTTCACGTTTAGTTTATCTATTATAGGAACTGTTTTTTATAATGTAAAATGTAATTCTAAGTCGATTTGTCATTGGGAACTTTTCGATCAAAGCAGATCTTAACTACCAAAATCGCACATTTGTATTTGATCTTTTTTTACTATACAAAACTATGGCGAAATCATGTCGTCAGCCTATTGAAAGCAGGGTGGTAGCTATTCAACGCAATATTGCAGCTTAGGTGTTGTGGAAGGGTATTCTCATTTGGTTTCGGGGTCGTGAATCAGGATTTGCCATAATTTGTCACAAAGCCCTAACCACTTCGGCAGGAGACGTTGCCATTGACCCTCTGTAGGATATCACATCATCACAGCTTACCGACTAGACGGTTGCCAGCATGTCGTTCTTGCTAGAGAAGGCTGAAGTGGACTCCCTGTGCTGGATCATCGGCATGGGGTGTGAATTGTGATAGCCGCCAGGAGCGGTCGCAGCCCTGGGCAGCCCTGGCTTTCTTGGGTGGGGGGACAGCTTGGCAAGGGGGGCCTGGTTGGCCCTCAGTCGGTGCGTGAGGCCCTACGCTAATTTGCAAGGGTATTTTTACACCTGAGTCTGTTTTTAATCTTGCAGCGCCCCTAACCTGACCTGCGAGGGTTTATTATCGCTTTCAAAGGCCCTTTGGCCTTCAGAGGCCCCAATCTGTCTTTCAGAGGGCCCCCTTTGACTTCATGACGGCCATTATCGCTTTGAAAGGGCCGACTCTGACCTTTAGGGGACCCACTCCCGCCTCCAGAGGACTCCATGTGGCCTCCGCCTCCAGAGAGCCCACTCCTGCCTCCAGATGGCTAACTCTGACGTCCAGAGGGCTCGCTGGCTCCCAGAAGGCTCACCCTGTCCTCCAGAAGACCCAATCCTGCCTCTAGAGGGACAACTCTGGCCTCCAGAGAACTATTTGCAGGGATCCCCCCTGCGAACACCACTGCTGGGCGCAAGGATCCTCACATCATACATGGTAGTGGACAGCTCGACCAAGATGAGGATGAGGATCACAAGGGAGGTCATCAAGTGCTTCGCCAACAATCCCTATGTGCCTCTCAAACTCTGCAGTTGGGCAAGCCGAATAATTGAATGTTCACGTTTAGCTTAGCTATACTATTTTTCCTTGTAATTTCCTAGAATTACGTTTTTTGTTGAAAAATGAGGGTTTGCGGGAAACGCTGCCAAAAAGTACAGTTTAAAAGATAAACTAAAATGGTATAACACCCAAACGACAACGGTGATCGTTGGGCTAATCAGACCTGCTATCTCGGATTTTTAAAAAACAAAATTGAAATTCAAAATTATTTGAGAAATCGGTAAGACATTTTGTTTGATTTTTATGAATTCTTTCAAAAAAAAAAATGCGAATTTGCAAACAACCGGAATACATGTAATTTAGTTAATCCCAATGAATGTGTGTAGCAAGTTTGAAGGCAATATCTTCAAAAATGACTGAGTGACTGCCTTTCAAAGACAAAATTAGACCACCTTTACTGTATAACAATATGCAAAAAGTGCATTTCCGTTTTTTGCTTTTTTTCATCAATTTGTATGGAATAAAACATGTTCTAAGGTCATTTTTCGCGTTCTAATCGATAAAAGAACCCATACACATGTGTTACAACTCCTAATGACCGTAATCTTCAGTTTGACCTCGTGACCTCGGATGACCTTGACCTAACCCAAGATCAAAATTAGCTTATAATGGTAATTAGAAGTGTCAGATACACGAATCATACCGATTTACCAACTAATTATGCGTTAAATATTGATTTTTCGAGCGACAATGCCGACCACCGGACTTTGATGGCACGGTCAAACATTTTTTATTTGACGTGAACTGTGACGTCATCGGTGACCTGAGAAACATATTGGGTTTCCTAGACAATTGATAGGGTTAATCGAATGCCGTTCGATTTTTTTAAATCGGTTCAGTAGTTTCGGAGATCAGAGGGGGGGCTATAAATAGCCCCCAGCTAGCGTTATGAAGTATACCCAGTAAAAACCGCGCGGTTCAAGGCCAATTTTAACCCAGGCTTCTGCTGGTGTTCGCGGCGACAGCTTACGTCGTTGCCAGGGAATTGTTTGATGCCCCCCTAAAAAGTCGGCTCCTATTTGGGTTACGGCAGAATCAACAAATGTCTTTGTATAGCTCGTCCTAAGTTTTATGTCGAATTTGTCACATCACTAAATCAAAAACCTCAACAAGGAGAGAACATTGCTTCAACGATATTCTTCCCTGGTTTCGTCGTGTGATGTGATAAAGTGGGTTTGGGTAGGGTATGGGTTCCTAGAACAACGATTTTTTTTAAGCTTCGGTTTCCACGGACCACCGTAGCTGAAGACATGGTAGATGTATGTGTCAGATGCATGATCTAAGGCCAGAAGCAAGGAAGAACACATAACTGCAAAACAAATGCTGGAAATCACCCCAATATATCAAACAATAAAACACGGTCAAGAGCGAGGCAGTGCGGGCGGGGGCAGCGGCCTGTCTGGAGCGCCGGGGAGGTACTCCACAGCTCTCCCCGGCCGGGGCGGTAACCCCCAGTCCTCCCCGGAGTCGGGACGGCTATGCCAACGTTACGGGCACCGTTCCGGCTTGGCCAGACGGGCCACAAAGATGCCGTTGTTGGCGAGATGTTGATGTGGCGAAATGCTGATGTGTTTGGTGTTTGGTGTTATTGGTGTGTTTGGTGTTTTTGTTCGTTTTTTAATATATTAGCCCTTAAGTGGGACAAACCATAAAAAATATCAAACAATAAAGTAAATCCATTGGGTTTTGCTTCTTTTTGGATATATAGATGAATAAATGAACTTTTTTGTAAAACTTCCTTACATTTTTCATTATAATTAACGTCAATAATTATTTGCTGGTTTCAGGGAGTTTTGGGGCTTTGGCCTTTTATCCCCCTTGGATCCGCCATTGGCCAAAAAACATTGAGAGATTCGAAAGCATCTTTTGAGAACCAGACTCAACATAGTTATGGAGGCGCTGAGGGCCACTCAAGACGTATACAAATTGATACCTGTGGTCCACGCCAATTACGAACCGACGCAACGAGGGACGAATAGCCGTCCTCAAGATCTCAAAGCTACGCTAGGTGCTGAAAACGGCGTATTATTGGTTTTAAGTTGAAAGCGTGATTCAGTGACATTTTTAACTGCTTTTCAGACCGCACAATCGAATGTCTCATTTTAATTTTGCTACCACAAGGAAGCACAATTTGGTCACTGGAAGAAAGTCAGCAGTTTCTATGGGCGTAATTTCCCTCCCCCTCCCAATTAACATGCATGCTATCCGCGGCTATGCAGTACCTACAGTAAAAAGCGTCGGGTGACTGAAGGAATTTTTGTAAAGGCTGATGCATCATCTATAATATCATAGTGCCCGCTCGTGACAAATTAACTCAGCTTCACTTAGGGGGAAAATCGGTTCCACTGGGGGGGGGAATTATCTCCACTGGGGGGGCAATTCCCTTCACTGGGGGGAAATTGCCCACCAGTTAACATGTTATTCAAGGCCTTGGCTGCGAGTCGACGAGCCACAGGCGGAATGCAGTGGAAACTCCAACGACGGAAACGCCGCCGGGCGCCCACCGCGCCTTATGCTTGCCAGCCGACTTCGCAGCCTGAATCAGAGTCGACCAGCAGCTGATCCACCGGATCAACACGATCTTGCAAACCGTCAGCTGCTACCACAAGTTGGACACCTCTAGCTGCAGCTGCTGTATCAGCAGCAGTAGTGCCGAGTAGGTTGTTAGGTCGTGCGAGCGGTGATAAGATACTTATTAGGTACTGTCTGTTGTGATGTGTCATGAGCGTGACATAAAGGGACACTGGACATGTATGTTCTCTTGTGTTTTCAGCCAACTGATGGATCAGTAAACGGCAAATAAACTGCCAAACTCTGGTCGTAAAACAAAGTAAAATACTCCTTTACCAGTAAAGCGCCGTAGTTGGCGATGAACGAGCTTGCGCGAAGGAAATGTATGGTGAATTTCAACTTAATCGGGCAAGTAGCTTCTGAGATGCAACAAAGCTGCGCACATGCACACGTGCAGACACCCATCCCTGACTTGTGGAAATGTGGCGGCTGAGAGGTCCCTAACCACACACCAAATTTGAACACAATCGGTTCCGCCGTTTCTGAACTATAGAATAGGGGTGCGCACGTGCGCACGTGCAGAGTCACCGCCCCTTGTCTTGTGTAAAAGCTGCGGCTGAAGGGTCGCTAACTACACACCAAATTGGAGCACAATCGGTTCAGCCGTTCCTGAGATATAAAATAGGGGTGTGCACGTGCGCATGTGCAGAGGCACCCCACCCCTGACTAGTGGAAAAACGGAAGCTGAGGGGTCCCTAACCACACACCAAATTCGAGCACAATCAGCCCAGCCGTTGCGGAGTTTTTGCGACAAAAACCACATTTCTAATACCCCTTACGCGGCACGGCGCCCACGCGCAGTGGTAGTCAACCCAACATGAGTCGGGCACTGTGTGAAAAAACATCGGTAGGTTGGATGGGGTTCAGCAAAGAAAGCTCGCTTGTCAATCGGGACGTGCGGTTTCCAAAGATATGAGCTTCTCAAAAGCGTCGCCACGGGTCGGGTCGGGTCTGGTCGGGTCGGGTCGCTCATAATCATATTTTTCCAATATACCACGCAAAGACGAGCGAGCGCGCTTCAATCAGATGATTTTACTCCTTCCTTGCCATTGATATTCACTCAAAGGAACCATAATAGTCTTGCACGAACACTAGCAGTTCAAGGGGGGAGGGGCAGAAGCCTTAGCCCCTCCAACATATCGCCTGAAATCGGCGAAATTTGACGCATTTTCAACTGAAGAAGGAAATATAATCAACTTTGAAAAAGGCATGTTTGTTTAAAACCGTTCAACAACGTATGTACAAGGAAGCCTAATCCAATGAGCTTTCCAAATTTGTTTATTTTTTAATTAAGCCCCTCCCCTAATCCACGTTCTGGATCCACTAGTGTGTACGAATCGAGCAAATTGTTGCAGAATGCTTAATTAGTAGCAGTTATATCGTTAAAAGTCATCTGTAATCATTTTAAGCGAAAATGACAGGCAATACGAATAAATTCGGGCTAAAATGACGTTTGGCCACACTGTCGGTTCATTAGGTTCACTTCTTAGGTTCATCTAGCAGCACTTACACATATGTTAGCGCTTCTCATGGCACTTCCTCTTGGTTAGATCACTTGCATTATGTAGTCCCAGCCTGCATTCTGTGTGATTCAAAGGTATTTCTGTTAAATATGATATATGTGTTTTCTGATTCATATGCCTCTCATTGTTGACTTATGCTCCAAACCTGATACACCTTGTTGTTCAGGAAACCAGTTTAGCCCCAATCATATAACAAAGGCTTTGTTGGGGTTCTGTTAACTTCAACAGCAAATAATTTCTATAACGATTTTCAGTTCGTATGCGAGTTGAGCCGGTGCTAACTTTCCATAATCATGATCTTGATAGCAGCATGTTTGCGAAATTGTGGGGATGACTCGATATAAAACAAACTGTCCTGTTGCTTACCAGGCATTGACGGAAGCTATTTACGCTTACTGGGAGGTCGCTGTTTTGAGTTACAGTCAAGAACCACAAAAAATAGGCACCCTAGGTTGTCCCTTGGGTGGAGTGAGTCTGTGAGGCATAAGGCATGGAGGTATCTCGCAGGGGCATTTCTTCCTGGAGTTTCATTGCGGCTTCTCCAAGGGAAGGCTATGCTGCTCTGCAGGGTGAGACAAACTCGGCTCTCCTTTTAAAGTATGCTTTAAGGAGATGTAAAAAAAGAGAACGAGATACGTTTTAAAGTGAATAAGCTTGCTTTTTCTTCTGCTAAACCAAGTAAGCAAAACCGCTTTTCTGGGCCTGGTAAAGCCAGCAACTAAGGTGGGCACCCTCTCCCTGCCTAGCTTTGGGGACATACAGGCAGTACTACATTGCAAAACAATGTGGGGGATCACTTTAAGGAAATTTTAAATTTATTGTCAGTTGTGGCAGTGACATGTGATTCTTAACCAGGTTGTCAGAAGTACCCATCCCTGATATCCCTCACATTATCACAGATGATTGTTCACAGTGCCATAGCCCAAAACTGAAAAGTGGAAAATCTGCAGGCTTGGACCATATGTCTAACCTGAAACATTTACTGCATCTGCCAACCAAGACGTGAAATCTGTCATAGCATGTTCCTTTGAACAGCATTTTGAAATCCACTCGACTGTGTCAGATGGTCTTGTCTTACTCACTGTTATTACCTTTAATTTATGGACAGAGCTGTATGCTGACGATAGAGACGAACTACAGAGCTATTGCTTTATCAACCACCTTTGTCAAATATCCTAGAACTTGTTCTTGTTTGAAAGACTACAGCCCTTCTTTGGAATACGAGTTGATGCCTCAATTTGGATTTAAGGTCGGACATTCAACTACTCATGCTACATTTTGTCCTTAAAATAAACCATAATCACTATACCAAGCAAGGGAGTCCAGTTTTATGTATGTTTTCTGGATGCCAGTAAAGCCTTTGATAGAGTTTGCCACTCTAAGCTCTTCAAAAATTTCTTTCTGAAACGAGTTGTTCCTACCTTACCTCCAAACTATCATTTCATTTGGCATATTTAGGTCTCAAAAGATGTTGAGTTAAATGGGCTAAAAAAGCGCATCTGATTCTTTTTCCGTCACAAACGGTGTCCGTCAGGGTGGTAATCTGTCACCTCTATTGTTTAATGTTTACATAGATGATCTTCTCTGCAGTCTTGCAATGATGGCGTGTTGGTTTCATATTAGAATCGGTCCTTGTGAATGTCTTGGCTTACGCTTGTGGACATTGTTCTTTCTGTCACCGTCCAGGGGCAGGGTTGGAAAATGCTAGTTCAGAAGTGTGAAGCATTTGCATTGTACAGAATATAAAATGTAATGTTCAAGAAAAACGGTATGTATGTTTTCAATCCACAGCGACCAAATGCATTTCACACAATCTTGACTGGCTCGCAGCCTCCTATTGTTCACTTAAGTGACGGAATAAGTTGACATGGGGTCAACCGATTCAAATATCTGGGACACATGTTGGACTGCAATCTTGGTGTTTGATAGCGGTGACATTGCGTAGGATAAAACTTGCTTGTTACTACAGTGTTAAATATGCTTCGTGGCTTTAGTAGGTCATGCTAAAAGGAAATCTTGTAAAGTTATTTTCAGATCATCACTGCACGGAACTTCTACGGCTGTTTGAGCTTTGGGACACTGTGAGCTGAAGATAGGGCTTTCGCTGAACTGTGGTGTAGCGTTATCACTCATTGTGCGAAAAATGCTAGTGTTAGCGTACCCAAAATCATTTCAGGAATCATCCTCTCTGTCTGGCCTCTAAAAATTTCTCCCTTGCCCGATGTTTAGTAGCCAGCAGGCAGCTCTTATTTCACAAAAGGACTATTGTCTAGTGAAAATTGTATTATCAAGACACTGCTTGCCAGTGACATAGGCCATTACTTGGACATTACGATAAAATTTCATTCTTGGCATTCCGACAAGAGTATGCGTCTAATGGCTTGGACTTTATTCCTTTCCACCCGAACCGTGTGAGCATTATAAACTCATTTACCTCGCATTTTAAAGCGGATCGTCTATGATCGCCATCAGAGTGATGGTCGAACGATTGGCAGCTGCATGGGCTGATAAAGTTATTAATTTGTGGTGTGTTAACGGTTCATCACTGATGATGTTCGGTATGTGTGCGTTGTGGAATGTACGTGGCATTGTCTTATTTGTATAGTCTCATGAAATTTTATGTACCCATGAGGGTGAGTGTGAAAAATGGTATTATTTATTATTACTGTGCGATGGTCTAATCAGCTGCTCATTGCTATAGGTCAAACCGTCAAAGTAGGTACTGAAAACTCGGTATCTTACGGACGCCGGCCGCTGGTTACGGAGACTCCAGCTGCACTGTGGCGACGTCAAACATCGCAGTCTAAATTAGCAATGATTGGCCTCAATCTGGAAATTAAATCACAACGGAAAAGCGCTTGGTGTCCGACCTCGCATGCAATATATGTTTTGGTTGAATTTCTCGCAGTCATGTCATGAATTCAGTAGTCAGTGATGTAATAATGCTAAGAAGCCCGATATTCTGAGCAAATAGACTAAACAAATTTAAATTCATATCCGTCATCAAAGGTGCATGCCGGCAGTGTGGCACGTGGCAAAATTTATCATTTATCCGCCACGCGTGTTTTGAAATGTAATGTTGAGATAAGTAAATTTCATTGAAAAGCAACAGCAATTTGGCATTTTTTTAACCTAAACCTACCTAACCTAAACCTAACCTAAACCTACCTAACCTAACCTAACCTAACCTAACCTAACCTAACCTAACCTAACCTAACCTAACCCTTACCTAATTTAACATGGCTTTTACTTATCTCAACATTACATTTAAAAACACGCATCCGCCACTGCATAGCGCAGTCCACACTCTGCTCGATGTAAATATATGTGTGGTCAGCTGATTTATGCCACGGTGCCAGCAGCGTCGGTCGGCCACTGCCTGCGGCAGTTTTGGCACGTTGCCAACTGCGTGGTCGGCCCGAAAACAATCTTCAAGGACGTGACTTCGAGTGTGCGCCCTAGGACGATGCGTCCTCCCAAGAAATCTCCTCCAGGTTAGCTATGTTGGCGAAACGCCATCATTTTATTTGTGGGTACGCTCGCTGTCATACTTTTTTGTACAGGTATGTTATACGTCTTTAGAAATATGATGCAAATAATGAAATAGTAAAATTATATATCAGAGTTGCAGTTTATATCATACAATAAAGGTCAAACATTTCAACGTAACCTTGGGTGGCCTACAAAGCATGCATACTACTCGAGAATCAAATAATTTGTCAACTCAAGAATATCCTTCCATTTTAAATCCTTTACATTGTCCAAGTTCCCCTATACTACGTAAGCAAAGAACATCCTGTTTGTGTGTGTATCCTTTAGCTGTATCTCATACTGTAAAGGCTGACAATTTTACGCTATCCACTTTTCTCAATCAAAATTACTTTCAGAACGATATGACTTTGGTACAGTGGCGGCGCCACCAGATTTTACCTGGGGGGCAAAGTCGAAAGGGGGCCTCCTTTTCCCAGGGGGGCCTCCTCCCCCAGGGGGCCTCCCTAGCTGTAGGGGCCTCCATTGAGTTTGGGCTACCAAAGCGATGCCGATGTTAACTTGCTTCTTTAATGGTAACACATGGCGAGATCTACCTATTGCTCTTCGGTATCTCCGAAATCGGAGCACCAAACATCAGCTGGCCCACTTTTCTTGTGATGCCTCAAACCCGCGCCTCTCTGCTCTCTACATGTTTCTGCGCGAGTGTGACTACCGGTTTGTAATGTCAAAAATGTGTTTTCTTACTGGAATTAGCTATTAGTTTGATGGTTGCATACGATGAAATTCACATATGGGCACCTTAGGTTAATTTTTCACTTATATTGTTTTATTATTTTTAT
>VOPJ01010338.1:62539-124960 GCA_014673585.1 Semibalanus balanoides | reverse complement strand
GTCAGGATATGATGCAGAGTCACTGAGCTGCCGTCAGGATATGATACAGAGTCACTGAGCTGCCGTCAGGATATGATACAGAGTCACTGAGCTGCCGTCAGGATATGATACAGAGTCACTGAGCTGCCGTCAGGATATGATGCAGAGTCACTGAGCTGCCGTCAGGATATGATGCAGAGTCACTGAGCTGCCGTCAGGATATGATACAGAGTCATGAAGCTGCCGTCAGGACTATTGATTGCAGAGTCATGAGCTGCCGTCAGGATTATGATACAGGAGTCACTGAGATGCCGTCAGGATATGTATACATAGTCACTTGAAGCTGCCGTCAGGAATTATGATTTACAGAAGGTCACTGAGCTGCCGTCAGGATATTCGATACATAGTCACTGAGCTGTCGTTCAGGATATGATACATAGTCACTGAGCTGCCGTCAGGATATGATTTACAGAGGTCACTGAGCTGCCGTCAGGGAATTATGTAACCAAGAGTCACTGAGCTGCCGTCAGGACTTATAATACAGAGTCACTGAGCTGCGTCCAGGATATGAGGCAAGAGTCACTGAGCTGGCGTTCGGATATGATACAGAGTCACTGAGGCTTGCCGTCAGGATATGAATACAGAGTCAACTGAGCTGGCCGTCAGTATAATGATGCAGATGTCACTGAGCTGCCGTCAGGATATGATTTACAGGAGTCACTGAGCTTGCGTCAGAAACAATGATATGATACAGACGTCAACTGAGCTGCGCGTCAGGATATGATGCAGAGTCACTGAGCTGCCGTCAGGATATGATGCAGAGTCACTGAGCTGCCGTCAGGCATATGATGGCAGGAGTCAATTGAGCTGGCCGTTCATGGATATGATTTGCAGGAGTTCACTGAGCTGCCGTCTAGGATATGATACAGAGTCACTGAGCTGCCGTCAGGATATGATGCAGAGTCACTGAGCTGCCGTCAGGATATGATACAGAGTCACAGCAGACTCATGGTGGATGTACAGACTAACGGCAGGGTGATGATGTAAGAGCAGAGTCATTGATAACACGTGATAGCCAGCAAGCAAGAACAGCTGCGACGTCTGAGGTTGACTTGCGTTGTGGTATGATACGTGGCACGAGGATTCATAGGGTCGCAGTTTGATGAAGCTGTTCGCCTCTTTCTGGCTGCGAATGGGACGTGATGTGAGTTAATGAAAATAATCTGTTTTTTCGTGTCTTCGTGTCATATTATGTGCCTGAGCATTGAGCGTTGAGCCGGTATCTGTCGGTATATCACCATTAGAATCGCTCGTGCTGGGAACACGAGATAGGACAACCGAAAGGCACAGGGACGAAGACTTGCCAGACACGGAACGGAGCGTGCACATAAAAACGAACAGCAGAAGTGCTAGCCCGTGACAGTGCACCCCTTGCATGAAGCGACACCTACAGCGGGCTACATACAGTGGCCACTGGACTGGACGGGGACGGACAGGGTCACGAGGTGACAAGGTCCGCAGCAGGTGGCGCCGCCTGTCGCTGTCGCCGGCGCGCGGCGTTGGGCTCGACTGTGATTTGGTGCCATTGTGCTGTCCCGTCGACGAGCAGGGCGCATTGTTGGCCCGCCAGTCACCTGGCCCTGCGGGGTCTCCTGTGACGTGACGTGACGCGAGCACACGGAACGCGCACGGCTCACGTCACGGTGACTCGACTGTGGGGCGTCGGCGGCCCCCTGCGGGCCCCCCGCGACCCCCTGCGGTGCACCCGGAGTCAACAGGGGTGGGCTAGAGGGTGGACGTAACCGTCGTGATGAAGCAGAAACATCATATTTTACGATGAAACAGTGTGTGCGTTTGAGCGTTTTGATGAAATGTTTCGCAAAGGGCCGGTGGCGTGACATGAAAGCGAGGTGTGGCGAAGTCGGCTTCCCAGTTCTGGTGGTACTTCATCACCTAAATGTGGGCCCGAAAATGTGCGCCCGAAAATGTGGCGCCCTCTTAACGGCTAATGACTGAAAGGTAGCTATTAATCAGATGTTCGGCTGCTTTGGTCTGCGCTAATGAAGACTCCCAGGACCGGCCAAACTCTGTAAACTTCACGTTAAATAAGACAGACGACGGCTCAGCGAGACTGGTGACAGGGTGACAGGGTCTGGTGACTGGTGACTGGTCACAGGGTCTGGTGACTGGTGACAGGGTGACAGGGTCTGGTGACTGGTGACTGGTCACAGGGTCTGGTGACTGGTGACTGGGTGACAGGGTCTGGTGACTGGTGACTGGGTGACAGGGTCTGGTGACTGGTGACAGGGTGACAGGGTCTGGTGACTGGTGACAGGGTGACAGGGTCTAGTGATTGGTGACAGGGGTGACAGGGTTTGGTGCACTGGTGACAGGGGTGATCAGGGTCTTAGTGAACTGGGTGGACAGCGTGGAACAGGGTCTTGTGTGGACCTGGTGACAGGGTGACAGGGTCTGGTGACTGGTGACAGGGTGACAGGGTCTGGTGACTGGTGACAGGGTGACAGGGTGACAGGGTCTGGTGACTGGTGACTGGTGACAGGGTTCCGATCAATGTATTCAGCTGGCCTCATTGGAAGCGACTTATTTTGAAAATTGCACAATGCAACAGCTTCCACGGTTAGTCAGACGGTGTTCTATTGCCCTGAGTCAGACGTTCCTTATTTGAGCACCATTCAGTCGAATTTACCCATAAAACCCGGCTTGAGTGCCGTACACCGGGTGCATGCTAGCTTTCTGGCCACCTGCTCTGAGACGGCTATACTACTGGTACCCAGGGTGGTCATGGACTGTCCCACGGGTTCAGACACGTCAAGGGCGGGGAGGGGGCGGCGGAGACGGCCGCCCCCCCCCCTCCACTGGAGGCCCGGCGGGCCCTTTTCGAGGCCCAGTGGGCCCTCTTCGACGCGCTGCACGCGCTGAAAAGGGCCAACGAGACCGCGCGAAGCGCGGTATCATTGGCTAAGAGTCGGAAGACCATGCGAAGCGTGGTCTTTAAATAGTTAAGAGCACTGCAAGGTCCTTTAGGGCCACTAGGGCCCTCTCTGAAAGACCAGAGGGCTTCTTGGACGTTTCAAAGAGCCTTGTGTATGTCAGAGGGGCCCCTGAACAAGCCTAAAGAGCCCCTGAGCGGGTCAGAGGGCCCCTGAACATGTCGAATGGGCCCCTAGCCAGCACAGAGGGCTCATGGGCAGGTCGTAGGGCCCCTGGGCATGTTGGAGGGGCCCCTGTGCATGTCGGTAGGGCAAAAAAGCAGCAGCCAGCGCAGTTCTTTACCAGGTCGAAAAAAGCAGACTGGAAGGACGCTAGCCAGACCAGAGGGCCCCTGAGGAGTTCAAAAGGCTCCTGTGCAGGTTAGAGGGGCCCCTGACCAGACAGAAAGAGACCCTGGGCGGATCAGAAGAGCCCATGAACATGCCAATTGGGCCCCTTGCCAGAACGGAGGGAGCAGACCCTTCCATCGTTCTACGGCCCTTTCAACGTTCGGGAATGGACCCTTCAACGCTCGGAAATGGGCTCTTTAAACGCTCGGGAATAGGCCCTTTCGATGTGATCCTTCCCCTGGGCGAAATCCTGGCTACGTGCCCAGTGGCGGCGGATTTGATTTTGACATAGGGGGGGGGGTAAGACTTCGATCAACTCAGTTCACGTAGTCATACACAGGGGCGTAGGAACTAGGCACTCATTTGATGTGAGGGGGCAAAAAGTGTGAACAATTATTTTATATTTATTTTTCTTTAAAAATGGCTGACAATTGACATCTTTTATTTTTCAAACGAGATAGCTATTTTGTAGAACTCGTCATTTTACGTGTTCAAATGTTTTTATTTGCAATTTGCTTCAAAACAAGATTGTTTGCGATTTTTTAAACATTTAGCTATTTTCGACCAAAACTGCCATGTTGTGACGTCACTAAAATCGGTATATCTCATGTTCGATGCAACTGCGATATTTGTAAGATGACGCAAAACTTATGTACACGAAGGTATAACAAGTTTAAGGTCGATATCTGCAACGCTTCGGAAGTTATTCATGAAAAACCGAGGTAGGGTCGGATCCGACCCGTCCCCAGGCGATCGTGAGCTATGCCTCGTAATTTTGGACCAGGTATTGAAACTCAAAAGTTGGGGGGGGGGCGTTGCCCCTCACTCAAAAGTTGGAGGATCAGTTTCCCCCTGCCCCCCGGCTCCTACGCCTATGGTCATACAGCCTAAACACATAGGCTGAAGGATTTGAGGGAAATTTAATGATGATGATGATGAATGATGATATATCGTGATTTAGAGTGACGATCTATCAGGGTTACCAGAGCCCGGAAAGGAAGTTAGGGTATCATACAATTGCAATGTAATAGCTACCAGAAAATCAGAACCGCTTTCAGTAGCCAAATTTGTGTGTTTAAGTCTTTCTTTGATTATATGTTCGATGCGTATTTCACGTGGAGTGAAAGTTCTGCTTTTGTTAATCAGCTTCAGCTGTAACGATTTAATCATATTTCTAGCACTTTTTCATCATAAAATATTTTATAACTTGATAGTACCTACATTACTGCTTAGCTGGTAGTTGGTAAAATGCATATTCCTTTTTGTCTACTTTTGCTATACATTTGTATCTATTGTCGTTGACATACATGCTGAGGCGTCATCAAGTGATCAAGATTTGGCATTGGTGACGCTGGCGTCAACGAAACGTTAGGCCTAACCTACCCTTACCAATAAACATAAAACAAAATCGTACTTACCTACCTATAAACCTTATACAGGGGCGGATCTAGCCGTGGGGTTTGGGGGCCAAATCCAGTACCAAGCCTCAAGTAACCCCTTTTCCAGGTTGCACATCTCGGTATGATGCAAATTATTGGTCCCTGGGGCCAGCAATTACCGCCAGGGAGAGCCTCTGCAGACACTTAATGTAATTAATTTGCCCATTTTCCAAATTTGTATAAGCAATTCCGAAATTTGCCTACAGCTGCACCGAGCCTACAGCTGCTGCAGACTGTCGGCAGTGAAGTCTGTGAAGAAGTCTGTCACAGTCTCACTTCACAGCCTTGTACGGCACGGGCGGCCATCAAACACCGAGCTGGCGGGTGAGCTTGCTATGTTCGGAGTACCGTCTGAACCCCGCCTACCCTGCTGTGAATGTGGTCCAGAGCACCAAGTGCAGCCTTGGGAGAGGCCGGAGACCGCCCCCGCAGAAAAGGCAGCCTGCACGATCGGGAGCTGATAGATGCGGGTACAGACGCCGATTATGGGCCTGGCCGACGCGTCAAACTGTGTCGGCTCCCGGCTACATAGTATATGGTGCGGCGATCATCAACTGAATTGTGCTAAGATTTTGGAGTGCTTCATTAGATGCTTCATTAGTATTGAGCTAAAGCATTTGTCAAGTATTCAAAGGTTCAGCTAAATCGAGGGCCGAGAGACGGTATAGGTATATTCTTCTGATGACGGAAAACAAATGATCGGCGACGTGTTCTGTATAGCCACGATCTCAGAACAGGTCTTTGTGAGTTCTGGGTTTAAGTGGGTCTTTATCACAGAAGCCATGTCAATTTTAATGGGTATAATAATATGACTTGCAGTGACAAAATATAACCCGTACAAGGATTGGCTGTAGGAAGACAAAAATAAATATGGCATTGCCTTACTCTATCAAATGAATATTTGAAGTCGTTGAAGGGCAAGTGGATAGAAGCGACTATGGTAGAACTACATTAAAAGCTCTTAGGTATGGAGCAAAAACCCACTTCAAGTGATCAAAGGATGCGACTGAAGTTGTGGCTGAAAATGAGAGAAGAGCTAGTTATCTGGAGCCAGTCTACATAGTTCAAACTTTAAACAGTAGTCTGCAGTGCAGTGTATTTGGAAATCCGCCAGGGGGCAAGCCCTCAAGCAAGGGCGGATCCAGGGGGGCCAAAGGGGTCATGCCCCCTCCAAAGGTCCTGAGACTATGTTTTGCCCCCCCCCCAAACGGTCGGACGTACAGCTGTAAAACTTGCTTTTGCAACAGTCAAAATACAGCAATCCACAGTGAAAACTCCAAAATTTCGCGCCGCTTCGCGACATGACACAAAATACGCAATTGTTTAATGATAGAAATTTGGAAAATGTGAAAATGAATGAATTAAGCATCTGGCAGTGCCAAAAAAACGTCTGGTAGTCTTCGCGGTACCTATTTGCTAGCCCCAGGTCCCACTCCCCTAATAAAATATGAACTTCCAAGTGGGCTAAATGTTAAGCTAGTCTGCCGAATTCCGAAAAAGGTGACGCGAACGCAGAGACGCGAAACATCGCACAGGAAGCTACTTCTGCGGTGTCCAAGTTGCTGGACCAAAATACTAATAGTGGGACCAGGGCCAGGACCATCTCCCCAACCATTTCGTCCCAGGCTCCTTCCAGATCCGCAGGGGACCATTTGATGTGCGGAAAGCCGATTCTGCCGCTCGCTTTGTTCTCAAACCATTTGCCACTGTTGTTGAGACCAATCGTGTGTTGCAGTTCGTTCATATGCATACAGTTATTATTACCCCATACCTAAGTTCAGTAAGCAGCTGACTGCCACCGTCATCGTTTTTACTATCCGAATAATTTTATTTATTAAAAACTACCATTAATCAAATTTTGCATCATACCGAGATCGTCAAGAGGCATAGGTTATCTGAGTCTACCAATGTTAAATTTTTCGTTTTCCACGACCTAAAATCAACTTTTACGCCGCTTCGCGGCGTCACATCGGTTTGCCATCGTCAAACGAAGCCTTCGCATCGTTTTCGGTTCATGTAACGGGTGAATTGAATGAATAGCACGTTTAGCTTTTTATTCTCTATACCTAATGCGAACCGCCTATGTTTCTGGGTTTTATCAGGCAAACCCGTAAAAATTTCGCGCCGCTTTGCGGCGCTTAATAACAAATGCCTAGTTCCTTTTTCGATATCCAAAGAAGTCGAAAAAAATATATAAGAAATCGTGAGGCTGCAAGATAAAGTGGACCAAATCCGGGAAGAAATTCGAAATTGGGGGTAGGTAAGGTCCTTTAAAAACGGTTTTCCCCCCAAACGGCCGGCTGGATCCGCCCTTGCCCTCAAGGGGCGCCAAATCCACACATGAGGGCGCCGTCAGCGAAAAATGTTGTTGAGCGGGTGGGGGAGGGGGTTGGCTACGATAAATTTCCGAGGGCGCCCTCCCAGCTACCACAAACCTCCAATGGCCCCCTCCGATGCACCTCTGAAGACGCCATCCCATAAAGCTCCGAAGGTAACCTCCGATACAACTTTTAAAAAATCGCCCTCCCCATGCCTTCAAAGGCGCGGAGGTCACCTCAGGCCGACGGAGGGCCCTTCGAAGGCCCCACGAGTCCACGATGGGCCCCTTTCAGACCCGAGATGGCCCCCTTCAGACCCGAGATGGGCCCCTTCAGAGCCAAGAGATTGGCCCCTCTCTGAAGCGCGCGGACGGGGGGAGGGGACATTTTCCCAAATTGCCCCCCCCCCCCTGGCTGGCGTCCCTCATCGGTTGAAGACTGAGGTGCAAGTGAGACTGTGGAGTGGAGGAGCAGAAGCGAGAGAAGGGAGTGAAAGCGCGTCGTATAATGTAACGCTGCGCAGCAGGTTATGATCCCGTCGTTGATAGTGTGTACTGAGTATGTATGTCGCTATATCTAATGCGTGCCACAGACTAACTACCACAGCAGGGATTGCAGCCATGACTCAGTGCTGACATCTATGGACCGGCGAAAGAAACTGTAGTTGGTCGCCATGCCGCTTGAGCCGCCTGAGAATAAGCCCGGCATATAGCTGTCGAACGTCCGATGTGTGTGCTCGTTTCTTGGGTCGTCATGAAAAGGCTCGAGTTTATGAGCGTTGTGCTGTTAGAAAGCTGGTCAACAGCTGGCAGCTCGGACGTCAACAGCCTTGTAACTCCAGCCGGCTCTGTGTGGCCTGCTCGGCAAAAAGCAGTAAATAAATCGGCACGCCTGATTGCGTCGAGAGACTGTGACCGCATGCGGCTCCGAGAGCAGCTCATAGTTTCTGTCCCGTTATTATTCCGGGCCCATCTGCCGTCACCTTCAATCAAAGGGTGGTACCCGGGGAAAACTCAGGCCTGATTGCTGTTGTCGACCCAGGTCAATGAACTGTGAGACAAATTATGCAAATTGCACAGCCCGCAAGGTACCAAGAGTGTCTAAAAAATGGTATCAAGGAGAAAATAAGTAAACAAGTAGTTTGTGATGTATTCACTGGTAGATACTTGTATCTAACTTACTATTTAAAGAAAGTCTGTCTGCCTGTTCTCCTCTGTCTGTCTGTTCCACCTCTCTCCCTTCTGCAGGGACGCCACAATGACCGTTCAGTTGAAAAAGGAATCAAGAATCAGTGACAGAGATCGCCCCCATTAGTGACAGAACGTGCCCTCATATTGGGGCAGATCGTGTCGGACGATCATCGCCATCTATTATGTGCGACACGTGTGTCGAAAAAAAAACTTGAGATACCACTAGGGAACTCCTAAAAAAATATGTGATCTATTTATGTATGTAACATATTGGAAAAGTATGCAATCAACAACTCTAAAAAGTGTGCACGCCAGGGCCAATTAACAAAAAAGTGACAGATCGTGCCCCGGTATCCCCTACATGGCTAAATTAAGAAAAATATGTTTCTTCAGACAGTGTCAACAACTTCACATGACCAATGTGAGTAGGCACACTCCCTTTAACCAGGTAAATATGTAATTTAATGATAAAGAATAAAGAACACTTAAACAATACACTTTGACAATTATATAAGCACAATATCATGATAAATTATAGTGGTGTAATATTTATAAAAATATCATGTGCAACCCAAAGTCTAATCCCAGATGACAATGTTGACCGGAAAGTGTTCGATGGGCTCAAATCCACAGCAACACACAAGTGCGTGACATTATTTATCGTTAATAGTGTGCAAGTAAATATGCTAGGATAATGGTCGCGAATTTAGTAAAAATAATTATCTGCTAAATCTGAATAGGCCGGACCGAGCATGGGCTTCAATATTATTAATTTGAATGGGTCTGGTCTGGGTCTGAGCTTGGTGTTCATGGGCTTCGGCTGGGCAGGGCTTGGGGTTTGGGCACCCATGATAAACTATGGCAGGAGCGTAGAAAGTCATTTGAAGTTAGGGGGATAAAGACATTTTGAAGTCGATTCTTTCCATGCAACGTCCATAGGCGTAATGTAAAAATCAAAAAATGTTGGGATGGGGGGTAGTTGCCCCCCTCCCCTGCCCCCGGCTCCTACGCCTATGAACTATGGTTAGCACTAGTGTAGTCTTTTTCAACTTTCAAGAGATCAAGAGGCTTTTCAGCTATGAATAGAGTTGCGTTGCGTGTTGCGTATAATGTTGCGAGTCCCATTTTCCAGTTTTTAACCGCTGAAGTAGAAAACTGTTTGTGCAAATAGTAATGTTCTCGTCAATTTGTCGTTCATGCCCTTATTTAAGGTGAAATGTGAATTGTATGTTCATCAGACGGGCTTGTTTTTTTTCTTATATGCTCTTTTATTATATAAATTTTATGAGCTACGTCGATTTTGTGCTTGAAACGACACATTGTTTTTTCAACACCATTGTCCTGCAGCAGCAAGCCAGCGACTACAGAAAGCCGCTTGTTATCCCGATGTAACACGAATCTGCAGCAGGGTTCGTAACCTGGTCAGATGCCGACCAGCTGTGGCCGACTGTCTACGGTCGGGCTCCCTTTTTTGCCGTGGACACCGGAGAAACCAGCGGTTCTCATGTATCGGTGCTGTCGACGGCTCTCATTTCGTCTCTCATTTCATTGGATTTCCATTGCATCTCTTTCTCTCTCTCTCTCTGTTGAATTTCGGCTCAGCGACTCGCCTGAGGGAACTGAAAGTGATTGGTATATGTCTGCGGAAGGTGTTTTACTTATATTATAATATATATATATATATATATATATATATATATATATATATATATATATATATATATAATAGCTATCTATCTATATATCTATCTATATATCTAGCTATCCATAATCATAATCATAATCATGCATTTTGGAAACATCCATGCTGCATGGGTTTTCAGTTTTCCACGTCAGTGACATATAACTTATAAGAAGCGAATGACATACATGCTAAAGCAAAATACACTTAATATAAAACCACACAATGCATTAATAAAAATATACAAAACGACGCCTTAGGTACTACGTACAGCTGTGTTCACATTAACATTCGTTCAGTCTTTTCTTGAATGCTGCGAAGCTCAGTGAGCCTCTGACGTTAGTGGGCAGCTCGTTCCACGCTCGCGTCGCACGACTCAAAAATGAGCGCCGTGCAAACTCAGTCCGCACACGCGGGACCTGCAGTTGCTGATCACGAGCCCGCTCTAGTGCTGCGACTGGAGACATCGGCGCGGTAGGTGATATGTCGGCGAATTAGTTCGGGAGCATTGGTGCTATGGATCAGCATATACATGGTGTGAAGGTCACGTTCACGTATCAGCTCCTCCACCCTGAGCCACCCAAGTTCCCTGAGTGACGCTGACGCAGTCACTCGATCGCAGCGTCCCAAGTCCATGACGATGCGAACACCGAAATGTATGCACTTCTGCAGACGTTTCAGTTGTGTGATCGTACAGCCTCCCCAAACAGACATGCAATACCTTATATGGGGGAACACTAGCGCCTCTACAAGCAGCTGCCTAGTTTGGCGCGGCATACGGCGACGTATTCTGGCTAGCCCGATCAGCACACAGTAGCACCGTCGCCTGATGCTCGAAATGTGTTTTTCCCAGGCAAGGGCTGCGTCCACGGTGACACCCAGTACCTTTACAGACTGAACAGGGGCAATTTCAGAGTCTCCAAATAGTATGGTAAAGTTCGTTTCAGTGTTTTGACGCCGCGATTTGAGTATCATCATTTCCATCTTGGTAGGGTTAATTTTTAACCTGTTCTGAGTAAACCAGTTCAGTGCAACAGACAGATTGTTTTCAAAATGTAAACGCGTTCTTTTAGGTCCTGAAGGTTTTGTGGAATGTCGGTGTCGAGGTACTGGGCGTCATCCGCGTACATCACAACTTTACCATGCGGTAAGTGCTGTGGCATGTCGTTGGTAAACAACAAAAATAGTACAGGTCCCAGTATGGAGCCCTGCACTACACCGTGGGACACTGTTAGCTCGCGGCTGGAGCCACCTTTGATCGACTGAGTTCGCCCACTGAGCCAGGCACGGAATCACCTCTGATCTATCCCGTACCACCCCAGCTTCTCCAGGAGACGGCCATGCTCGACACTGTCAAACGCCTTCGATGTGTCCGTCGTGACAAGTGACGTCACGCGTCCACTATCGATGTTGTCTGTGACGCATATGTGACAGCATCGAGCAGGGCCGCCTCGGTGGAGTAACCTGGGCGAAACCCATACTGTTCAGAGCACATGATGTTGTAGCTCAGGAGATAATCCATGAGTTGGGAGCAGGAGCACACAACGCGTTCACATAGCTTTGACACGACAGGCAATATCGATAAGGCTTATAGTTGCTCGGATCATGCACGTCACCATCCTTGTGCAGAGGAACAACGGTAGCGGCTCGCCATGCCGGTGGTAGCTCACAATGCGCTATACAGCTGTTGATGACATGTAAGATGTGTGGCCCCACAACACTGAATGTCATTCCAATCATGGAGATAGAAATACCGTCAGGGTCAGCTCCACTCGCTTTGGATGATCCCATGCGCTGCAGGGCCGCGGACAGCTCGGGCAGAGTCGCTGGCCGCGGGCTGAATGCTCCACTGCAGACACGCCGGTGGGCGAGGGTTGGAGCGTCTCCCCGGTGTCTTACGCCCGGCCAGGTTGTCGCCCGGTAAGAGCGTATTGGTCGCGAAATGATTGTCAGCCGGTTCAAACCAGCACTGCTTGCCGGCTTCCTTAGATAACTTAGATATCTAAATATCTAGATTACTACATAGAGATAACCAGAGATGTCCAAGAGATGTTCCAGAGTACCAGAGCTGTCTGTCTGCTGTCTGTCTGTCTGTTGTCTGCTGTAGCAATTTTGATTAACTTTTTGTCTGTTGAATTTGCATTTGCAAATTCCAGAACAGAAAATATGATTTTTTTTTTTTTTTTTTTTTGAACGAGCATGGCTACCAAATTTGGACACAATGTTCCTCTAGCCCATTCGCTGTATACTGTAAATTGATCAACATTTTGACATTTTCAGATGTTTCAATACTTGTTTTAGATTTTGTAGCGTAATTGGTGATCACTGAGTTGAGGTACCCGAGAAGCGCAGTCTGCCTGAGAGAATTGGAAATGGTAATTTTGGTTCGGAACTCGTCTGGCACCTCTCTTCACAAGTTGTCTCATAACGTTTGACGGTGATCTACGAGGCGCTTTATCATATTGCACAGTGCTGGCGTACGTATAGCTGAATCAGCCAGCTCCGAACAGCCGGCTAATTGAAGAGGAGCGTCGCTTGACCTGCTCTGGCGTGGGTCAGCCGTCAGTCACAGCCGACTGGTGCCAACTGGGTCACTGGTGCAGCCCACCCAACTTGGTGTACCTACTGGTGCCTCAGCGCAGACAACCGTGTTGCGCAAACAACCTTACGCTCGCATCTTAAAGGGACACTACCACCTTCCCAAAAGTTCTCAAATGAACGCCGCTTGTGGTGCAAATTATGAGAAATTGCTGTCGAACACGATTATGACATTTTTTATCACAAACAGTGCTCAATTTCATAAAAAATTAAGTTGTAATATTTGGGCTGATGACGTCATATGAAGGAATTTTAAGAATAGAGAAAACCTTCACGCTGCCATTTGTTCGGCTAATGTAGATATGGCCAAATGTAAAACAAGTCGACTATTATCAACATTTAGTAAAGAGTGACGACGTCATCGGATCAGGGTTCAAATACACTGGGGACTGAAGATGTTACAGATGTCAAAACCAAACTCAAATTTCTTTGTGATTCGACCTCGGTGGTTGTTTTAACTTATACTATACATAATTTCAATGCTTAGCACGGGAAAGTGGCCTATCTCAGCTCAAATATAATGTTAAGGTGCAGTGTTCCCTTTAAGCCGACCACAAGGGCGTCGCCACGGCCTCAGAGTTACTATGAACATTTGATCAAATTATTAGGGACCAATCCAGGTGCACGTGTACTTTAACATGGGACCCTATTAGGGATGACTGAAAATTACTAGGGACAATGTCTCTAGTGTCCCCAGTGGTGGCGACGCCCATGTCCGACCAGCTGGCTGCTGCTAGAGAAGAAAACAAGTATAACCCACGCCATTCGCCTGGCGTCGTTTGTCGACGTTGCGTACGCAGTGCACTGGCGGATCCAGACTCTCTCCGTGAGGGTCATCTTTTTATGACAAAAAGGTAGACCTACCCCATTTTTCTCCTCGGATCTGGGTCAGCCAAATTATTTTTGGTATTCTAGCTTAAAAATGCTCTTTTTCGGGACACAATTTTTTCGGAAAAAAATGGGGAAAAAACATCGGGAAAATATTTTTCTGAACAAAAAAAAACACGCAACGCGATATTCCGTAGCATGTACACATAAGTAATAAGAGCATTTATCTCATACAAACTCGCAGGGGCGTCGCCGATAATCGCCGATAAATAATTTTAATTCTAGTTTGTGGAAAACGACGTTTTCATATTGAGTCTGCTGAAATGACGAGAAAATTTATTATATTTTGTATGCGTGTATTTAAGCCTTTACAACATATTTAATGCGGATGTTATAGAAGATATTTAGTTATTTAGGTGTCGCGCACGATTTTTTATCGGGTTCGCCTGATAAAACTCTGAAGGTGGGCCTCGCAGAGGAAAAGAGGCTAAAAATGCGAATCATTCAATTCAGTGTTGCGTCGAACTGAAGACGATGACGATGGCTTTGTTATGACGATGGCCACCAATGTGACGCCGCGAAGTGGCGTGATAATTTTAATTCTAGTTAGTGGAAAACGACATTTTCATATTGGAGCCAGACCATAATTAGAGCCAAGCCTCAGGTAACCCTTTTCCTGGTTGCACATTCGGTGTGATGACAAATATTGAAATGCAGATAGTTTGTATAGGGGAGAGAGTGGAGAATTGGGACGCAGGAGGATAGGGACATGTAAATATCTTAGAGATGTGCAGCGCCCGACCACCGTTTTTACTTTCACGTTTCTCTTTTTTACATCAGGCAACGTTGGCAAATATCAGTTGTCCTTTTTCGGTGCAGGGGAATGCTGTGCGGGGTGACTGCCAAAAAACTATGCTTTTCGAGTGTTATTCAAAGTTGTGTGCGTTTGTCATGTCAAAACTTATTTTCCTTTAAAGGGACACTGCCACATTAACATTATATTTGAGTTGAGATAGCCATTTTGCGTGCCTGGCATTGAAATTATGTATGGTATAAGTTAAAACACCCTGAGGTCGAATCACAGAGAAATCTCGAGTTTGGTTTTGAATCTTGTAACATTCCAGTCCCCATGTTATTTGAAGGGGACCGCTGACCTGTCCGATGTGTTCGTCTCTCCTTTACTAATGTTTATTACAGCGACTTGTTTTACCTTTGGATACATTAGCCATACAACTAGTCATATTTATGGCAGCGTGAAGGTTTTTCTAATCCCTAAATTTCCTTCAAATATGACGTCATCAAGCCCAAATATTAATACGCAATTTTATTAAAATTTGAGCAATATTTTAAACAATGTCAATAACGTGTTCGGCAGCAATTACCTTCATATTAAGCACCACAGCGGCGTACTTTGATAACTTTTTGGGAGGGGCAGTGTCACCTTTAGGCTTAAACATTGCATGTTGAAGCTTGCCATTGTCTTTATCTTGCTGCTTACACTTCAGAGTATATACGATAATTGGAAAAATGGGTGGAAATTTCGTCTAATAGCGTTACGGACGACGTGGAGGCTAGAGAAGTGGCGCGGAGAATTGGGACACCCGTCTCAATTATCATGCGGGACGCGGGTGTCCCAATTCTCCTGCAGGTGTTACGATTTATCTGGCACTATGCTCTCTTGAACGCAATTAGAAGCAAATGCACTCAGGTATTTACCATTACAAATTAGTTGCAACACATGAAGCTATGTAGAACTGTTGTCCAAATGCGCCTCAGTATGTCCCAATTCTTCCTCACGTCTGTCCCATTTCTACTTGCGTGTGTCCCTATTCTCCTGTAAAGCCAGGCCTTTGTTTTTGCTCCCCACGAGACGTATCCTACCACAAAGTCAATATTATTTGCTAACACGACGCAGATAAATGTTCAATTTATTCGGTAACTGTGTGAAGCATATTGATAAGTTATTAATTTATTATACTTTTGGAGGCACATGCCTTTCTCAAAGTTGAACTTGCCAAATATGTTGTCAAATTCCTCCCTCTCACCTCATATTAGGCCTCGTGTTGTAAATTACGATGACGTGGCACAAGTACAGCACTCAGCCCTGAAATAGTAAGTACTATAATAATAACTGTACCTTTGCATCTGTACCAAACTGTTACAAACAACTATATAGTAATAGCGCAAATTGTTTGAAAACAGCAAGACCGAGGCAGAAATACTTGTACACACATAAATGGTCCCTGTGGATCTGGAGGATACCGAGATTAATATACCTATTAATATACCGAGAGCTTTGCCATACATCTGCTTTTCGTGTTTTTATCATCACTTACTCCATCTGTCATGGATGTAACACATACATTGTTATATTTCCCCGAAAAATTGTTAACCTTCCCAGTGTTCTCCTAAGATCATTGTTTTTCACGTTCAGCAGGGGATGCGCGGGGGCATACTTGTGTTGAATGCCCCCCCCTCCCAGATTCCTGCCGAGGGGCATTACCCCTTGATGCCCCCTGGATCCGCCAGTGACGCAGTGCTTTATACTATACATGCTTTCGATATATCAACATGATCGAGTCCTGTCCGTAGGACTAGGCTGAAAAGGTATGATGGCTGGCTGTGATCTGGCTGTTAACATCCCACAGGTTGCTGACCCCACCTGTCTCTTTCCCGTCTTCACGTCTCGTTCTGCTGGAGTCATTCGATGAAAAGTAAATTATAACGGTTTATTCTTCTTTGTGTACAAGTCAATGCTATTTATAGGCACGTATTCATAATTTTTCCCAGGAGGGGGGCGCAGTAACTGGCGCGATGTTTATGGCCGGTAAAATGTGTTGGTCTTGGTACAAGCATCTTTTATCGGTACTTTCAAATATCCGGTCTTCTTTAACCCGCGCGGTGTAGGGGGGGAGTTAAATATTACCCCCCCCTCCCGGATTTTCTCAATAACTTGAAAAAAATAACATATAGCAACGTCAAAGTTTTGGTACCTTATGCAGCATCAATTTGATGTCTTCCTAAAAAAATCATCGAAAATGAATCAGAAGTTTGGAAGATAATGACGTTTTGATGACGTCATGTTATGCTATTTTTGGTGGAAAAACGACAAATGTTTTATTAATCGTAGAAAATATAGCTTAAAAGCAAATTGCAAACGTAAAGCTGAAAAAGGAAGGAAATTGAATTGTCTACCAAATGGCAATCTGTGATTTCCAAAATTTTTGTTTTTTGACCCCACAAATCCAAAAAGCGTATTTTTTTCGGAAATTTCAAACAAAATAAAAAATTGCAATGTACTAAAAAAATATATATGAGAGAACCAAGTGTAAGAAATGCCCAAACAAAATTTCAAAGTAAATCTTTATTTTTCAGTGACTGAGTGTTCCCCAAGCATAAGTAGGTAATGACGTAATTTTGCCAAATACATTTTTTATTTATTTTTTTAACTGATTCAGATATATAAATGCCATTGCTGTATTAAAGGGAATATAGCACCTTGGGAAAAGTATGTAGAATGATGGAGAAGAATGCCCTGATTACGGTCCTGTGCATTCTTTTTGCGAAAAAGTAGAATTTGTTGTATTTGAAAAATAGTAATATGTTTACATGTGACGCTCACACCAATCTTGCGTCACCAAAGCGAGTTGTGACGTCACAAGGAGGCATCGAACGGCAAACTTGCGCCCGCCCAGTGACAGCTGCTGTGCCGGCACCGCACGATGGGTGCACCGGTACGTGAAACGCGACTGGCTTGGTCGACCGCGTTCGCTCGCGCCGGGTAGGGACGTGGGGGCACGCATACGTGAACCACTAGTGTGCCGAGCGCCTGACCGACCGTCGGTGGCGTCGGGGCGGACGCAAGGTAACTGAAATACTGGGCGGACGGTTCAAAAAGCGAAGTGAGGTGGCAATCCACAAGTGGAAGTACTGCTGATGACGTATATGCGACTACTGATGACGTATGCGAAACGCTCAACGGATTTGTTGAGTTGAAATATGACCACTATGAACCAAACGGTTTTTGCGTTAAACTAGACTAGTCGCCTTTGGGAGGGAAAATTCGATTTGGGGGTTTCTCAGCACACCCGAAATCTGGCTATCTCAGTTAAAAACTAAATGTTAAAGGTGCTAATTCCCTTTAATGAGACAAAACTGGTCTAGAAACATGCCTTGTGATTTCATATTAGTCAATTCAGATTTGACTTAGATGACCTGCCCTTGACCTTGGTATGAGTCAAGTTGGTAAAAATGGACTCATGCATCGAATATTACGTGTAAAATAACCCCTAAACACTGTGTCCGCAAGAATTTCGTTGACCTCTTGGTTAACAAGTGACGTTTTGTGACCTGATCTTGACTTGACCTTTGCATGCAATTTCACTTTTACTTAATGCAGGAGATATATTACACCTTTAGAGCTTTATTTGCATTGATAATCCTAATCAAAGTTTGGATTGAAGGTATGAACCATTAACTCAATTAACTCATTTCATATGACTGACCGTGACTGACATTTGAACTAACTTGAGAAAAAAATCGGGTTTGCATGGATTCTTTTATGAGAGCTTTCGATCGCCGCCTTGCGCGTCTCGCTGCGGTTATTGGTTCGGAAGATACGAGGGGGGTAAAAATTACTCCCCCCTACGCCGCGCGTTCGGCTGGAGACCCTACGCCGCGCGGGTTAACGAATAGAGTGATTATGAAGGACGTTGTACCAATTGTATAAATATTTAAAATATTTTAGTCAAATTCGTTGGTCTTCAGGGAGGGTGCGAGCCCAAGCGCCACCCCCTAAAACGCGTCTGTTGTTTAAGCTAAAAGCAAATGCAATTAATTAATTAATTGTCAATATGAATCTAACATGACTTAGGCTTAAAATATGTAAGATGTGAAACGCCCCATCTGTAGGAACGTGCATACATTACAAATTGATGACAGGTTCCTAAGCCTTTGGCATTCGTCTATTCGTGAAACCGCTGCAATATGGAACGGATCATTTTTACATCATGTGGACATGTCACTGGACAGGTGTGTTCATGACAACTGTCAATCACATGCGCTTTATGCGTCTCCACACGTCTGCTGCACCGGATTTCAGCGTGCCCAGAGCCCATCAACATACGAAATCGCATATTGCATGCACGCATTTCCATCTACTTTACCGGAGCACCTTGTATCCCCGCATACATTTGACAGGCGACCTTTCTTAAATTATGTTTCCGCTTGTTCTCCCTGTACTAACAAGTGGAATGCATTTTCGAACAAGGTCACGGGTCTGCACCCAGTGTTACCTCGCCTCCATGTCCAATCGGCGACCTTTTCTTCTGTCACGATCGGAGAGACTGCAACGCCGGCCCTGACCACCACCAGCACGGTATCCTATTAGTTCGCCGGCTGGCCACCAGGGTCGCGCCGGTCGCGCGCGCCGAGGCTGGTTTCCACAATTGGCGGTGGAGGCGGGGAGACCAAGCCAGGTAGCGCAGCGAGGCAGTCGGTGCTGGTGGCTGTACATGACGCGGACGTGCTCTGGGGATAGTGTGAGGTGCGACGGGGCGCTGCCAAAACCGGCAATGTGGCTCCGCTCCGGCTGTCTGGCTCTTCTCGTCCTACTGGTGAGTTTAACTGCCTACATTGGATAATAACGTTTGGCTTCCATCCTCGAGACTTTATGGCATTGTCTTCTGAATCCACGTTGCCATTGCATATTTATGGTAAATATGTGCTTATCCCAGTACGTCCTGGTTATTATGGAGAGCACCAACAGCTGAAATACGGCATACCTACCTTATCAAGCGACAAGCGTACCTAACCTCTACCAGTACCAGTACCAGTACCAGTACCTGATACAAAGTACATAACAAGTGCTAACCCGTCCGCTCCGCTGGACGATCTATGCATACAGACTGCATTTTTACGTTTTTTATTCGTCATATATTACCGAGGTACTCGCCCGTCAAAGGATCGTGGTTTGTGACTTAAAGACTTTTCAATTCGGTGCGAACGGCTATATTTTCTACGTTTTCTCCTAAACCCCTTCTCCGAGCTATAGGTATCGCTGGGGTGCACATTTAGCGTCATTGAGATTCTATATAGGTGGCACTGGACGCTGTTGTGCACAAACCACAGACACAACCCGTACCTGGCTGGTGGCGTATAGTTCAAGTTCTGCCCATCAGAGGGCGGATGGCGGTATTACCGGTGGAAGTTGTGTCGTGTTATTTTGCTAACACAGTTAGACATTATCTTTACTTGAAGGAGGACGGTTTGATGTTGGGATATGTAGGGAGCAGAATACAAACAACATGTTTGTCATGCATCTGCAAAATATTCTTTGATACTATCATATTGCAATGGTCAAACTACATAAGATGTCGTAATTATGATTAGCATAAGGAAAAATTTAGTTGGCAAAACACGGACAGACAGACAGACTTTCTTTAAATAGTAAAAAGTTAGATAACTAATATTTATATCAGACGATTGTGGTACGGATGCGAATAAAAACGATTTTTCCAATTAGTTTCTACCTACCCTTTGCAAAAAATGTGATGGTAGTACAACTACATAAATCGGCTTCGTTGAACCTATTCAGGGGACAAAGCGACGGGTTTAACGTTACCACTTCAGTCGACTCTAATGCATCTCCGTCAGCTCTCTAGCGTATTTCATCGTCCCATTTGCCATCCGTCTCTGTCACCGTCCCAGCGATTTTTAGATGATGTGCAAATCAGATGAGATTGAACGGCCATTGCCGAGAACGAGCTGTGCCGCCTATCAGATGGCCATCCAGGGATCGCTGATCAGATATATACGACATACGTTTGTTTTTATTCGAAATGAAATAAATGCGTTTATCTGATTGCGCTGGTATTTAATAACCGTCTTGCGACTTGCAAGTGAAGCGATTTGTCGCAGCCGCCCAGCCTACCAATCAAACGAGCCAGTGTTTGTATTCCTCATGCTAATGATCCATTTACTCTCGTAAATCTGCCTTTAATTGGATTATTATTTAAGCTTCAAAGACACTCTGTTTCTCTCAACCCAGCGGGCCCACCTTCCACCACACGTGCTCTCTGCTGAGATGGCACGAGTCTCTCTGCTGAACCCGTCCTGTTACCGTCTCAGATCGTCCTGTTACCGTCTCAGATCGTCCTGTTACCGTCTCAGATCGTTCCTGTACCGTCTGCAGATCTCCTCGTTACCGTCTCAGAGCGTCCTGTTACCGTCTCAGAGCGTCCTGTTACCGTCTCATAGCGTCCTGTTACCGTCTCAGAGCGTCCTGTTACCGTCTCAGAGCGTCCTGTTACGGTCTCAGAGCGTCCTGTTACCGTCTCAGAGCGTCATGTTACCGTCTCAGAGCGTCCTGTTACCGTCTCAGATCGTCCTGTTACCGTCTCAGAGCGTCCTGTTACCGTCTCAGAGCGTCCTGTTACCGTCCAGAGCGTCTGTTAACCGTCTCAGAGCGTCCTGTTACCGTCTCAGAGCGTCCTGTTACCGTCTCATAGCGTCCTGTTACCGTCTCAGAGCGTCTTGTTACCGTCTCAGAGCGTCCTGTTACCGTCTCAGAGCGTCCTGTTACCGTCTCAGAGCGTCCTGTTACCGTCTCAGATCGTCCTGTTACTGTCTCAGAGCGCAGCATTCCAGTGGTGTTTCCTATTTGTAAATTAGCGGCACCGTTGCTGCTGCCGTCCCAGCGGACCTCCCAGGAGACCCTCTCAATCTCTCATTAGTCTGGGCTGCTTATCGGGATTCAAACCGCAGCGTGGGGGGGAGAGCCAGCGACGGTAACGGACCGGTCTCTGAACCGTTCATTGAAGGCCGCCCCCCCTCCTATGGTATAATGGGCGGTCTCGTCGATATGACTGTTCATTTGAACCCCTCCCCCTCCTCCACCGATGGTAATGCGACGTCTAGTCGTCTGAAGTGCCCATTGCAGTCCCCCCCCCCTCCGATTGTTAATGGAACCGGTCTCGATCGTCTAAAAGTAGTCCATTTTAACCCCCCCCCCTCCTCCGATGGTAATAGGCCGGTCTCGGTCGGTCTAAACTCTGAATTGGTCCATTGCAGCCGCCACATCAGTCACCACTCATGTCATGACTTACATGCAGCATGTGGCAAAAGTTTTGTAAATAATTGTCGAGGATTTCTATTGTTTAATCTTGCGCACGGAAACAGCAGCTGGAACTCCTAAGAAGCTATTTTTTCCCAGAGTTTCTTATTTTCAGTTCTTGAGAACTCCAGATAATAAATGATTCCTTGCAGTGTTCTGCTACATTTAGATGAAAAACTCACTTAAAGAGTAGAACCTTTTCTGCCAGCCATCTTCTCCCATGGTTCACGCCTCCCGGCCGTTACGCTGCCTCTGGTCTGTATCCTGTATATCTGTAACTGCAGGCTGCCAGTGGAGTGATCCGGCAGACATTCGAGGAGAGCCGGCGGTGTGGCGGACCAGTCCGCCGCAGTGCTGCCGATGGCAGACCATAGTCTCAGAGTTGCCCGGTCACGCTGCGCGCAGTACCGGCGCCGGCCAGCTGACTTTGAGCCGGCACTCGGTGATCAGGCAGCCGCCTTGACCGGCAGCTCTCCGCGGCCACAGCGCGTGCCGCCGCATTGTTGCAGCGGAGCCCGGCGCCGCTGCCTGGCTACCGGCGGCCACTCTGGTGGTGACTGCAGGAGGTAATGGCTACCAGCGGCCACTCTGGTTGAGACTGCAGGAGGTAATGGCTACCAGCGGCCACTCTGGTGGAGACTGCAGGGTAGATGCTCCGCGGCCACTCTTGTGGTGACTTGTGACGCAGGGGGTTTAATGGCTACGCGGCCACTCTGGTGGTGACGCAGTAAGCGATCAATGGCACGCACTCTTAGTTTATTGCAGACGGTATGGCTACCGGCGCCACTCTGTGCGTGACTGCAGGATTAAGGCTTACCGCGGCCACTTGGTGTGATTGCAGGTTTATGCTACCGCGCACTCTGGTGGTGGACTCAGAGTAATGGCTACCGGCGCCACTCTGGTGGGTATGCAGGAGGTAATGGCTACCAGCGGCCACTCTGGTGGAGACTGCAGGGGGTAATGGCTACCAGCGGCCACTCTGGTGGTAACGACTGCCGGCTCTGTGGTGCTGCTGCACTTGATGACATCTACTGGACACGTCCTCCGCGCCTGAGGCTGCACTGGGCTGATTATTGGTTTAGTGTTTTTTTTATTCGATTCGTTGGACTCAGACTCGGGAGTATAAAAGGTACAGGTACAGCGCCACTATACATGCAATGCGAGGGACGACACAAATCACAAGGATCGCTTCTGCTGGAACTATGATGATTACTGACCAGTAAGACCCCAGCCGACAACTAACTTGTGCACTGATCGGGCACAATGGTTTAATCACATTGTGCCCGACCAGTGCCCAAGTTAATTGTTGGATGGGGCCTTAATCGGTGAAGGACCAGCGAAGTGCGAACCCCTAGAAACCCATAACAAGGAAAGTACACACTAAATTTCAGCTTTATATGTCCAGCCGTTTCTCAGCTATAAGCAGGATAACGTTGTTTTACACCCCTGATGCGGCACGTGTGACACGTACCATGCTGACCTCTCACGTGAGACAAAACATGTCAATATCGTAATTGATTGAATAGGGCTATCAGATAGTGAAGACTACTTGTCAATCAGATGCGGAATTTCACAGATAATAGCTCCTCAATAGCGTTACGGTCGAGCCGGGTCGGCACAGTCGGATCGGCCGCTTATGATACAACCAGTAAGACGCCTTAAACGGCGAAGGACGAGCGAGTCCGAATAAATCCCATCAAGTTAATTCACCTCCAACGGAGGTTCGTCTTAGTGCAAGCTGCTTTTTATTTTTTTTCTGTTTATGTAGTTATTTGCCGTCGCAATAGATCCCGAACTAAATCGATACTTTTGAACTAATTAGTGTTTTGTAGCGTTATTTTTAAATTTTGCAATATAAGCTTAGTTTTGTAGCAAAAATTCATTTTGTGGGTATTAATGGATTTATTGCGCTTTACAGCTGCATCATTTTTACGTTTGCACCCTTTGGTTTTGAACTACGCGGCCTTCTTTGTAATTGAAGAAAATATTATAAACGTCAATAAAAAATTACAGGCCAATTAAACAGTGAAATACTTGCATTACAAAGCCTCAATTTTGCTATTCATTTTAGAGACGTACATTGTCCACAGATTGGTGTTTGTTTCATCCGCTTCACGTCCATAAGGTACTGGGCACTGGATTTAAATTGTTAGGACGTCAGTAAAACTATGAATTTCACGCTATATAGCCAGTAACTTTGCACGTACCACGCGCGCGTGATCGACACATAGCTGCATATGCCGGCGGATCGTTTCTTCTACGATCTGGTTGACCCTGTCTTTGCGACTTTTGGTTGCCGAGATATAGCGGTCCGTTATTGCAACATGTGTTGTGTAGGTAATTTTTGTGGACGGAACAGGGTGCACTGCGCACTGCAAAGTGACCAGAGATTGACCTGGTGCAAACATTGCAGTGTTGGTCTCCAGCCTCACACCCAAATTTTAGCTTATAGGTCCAGCCGTTTCTTCAGCACAGCAGGATAATACTTTCTGACACCTTCCTGACGCGGCACGTGTCACAGCGCCATGCTTAACCCTTCACATGAACCAAATATCATGTAAATAATCCTAATGTCAGTGATAAATTGGCTATTCAGATCACGAAAACCGCTTGTCAATCGGAATGCGGATTCAAATATATTAGCTTGCTGACCAGCGTTCGCGGTCTGGCCGGGCCGGTCGGGTGTCGGCCGCTTATATGTGAGAAAAAATCCGGTATCAATGAGGACTCGCTCCGCGCTTCGCGCTCGCTCGTAAATACCGTATTCAGTAAGGACTCGCGAGCGCTTCGCGCTCGCTCGTAATGACTTGTTACTCGTCACCATTATTTCCATTATTTCCCGCGATAGTAATCAATCTGATGTTGATATGCTGTATTAGTTGGAACTCGTGGAACATCCCTAGTCATAGTCATGGACTCATGACTCATCATTATTGAAGATCATCATTCGTCATGATCATCTAGTTAGTCTGCACCCGGACTTTGACGTGGTATATTTGGATTGCATTATTCTAGTTTTAGTCATCCATTTCACATTCATGTTTGTCAGTCTCTTTCGGGTTACAGATACAGGCAATGAATGTTGCCTTTCAGAAACTTGCCCGCGGCAGAGAATTAACAGACATCGTTTGTTTCCGTTCTTGTCGCCGCCAGTGAGGATGGAAGTC
Organism: Semibalanus balanoides; assembly: GCA_014673585.1. Classification (NCBI taxonomy): domain Eukaryota; kingdom Metazoa; phylum Arthropoda; class Thecostraca; order Balanomorpha; family Balanidae; genus Semibalanus; species Semibalanus balanoides. Next base: position 100,306 of record VOPJ01010338.1, on the reverse strand, counting down.
ACCATCATGCAGCCGATGTGTGTCGATTTCAGAGAGGCTGCTGACTGCCGCAGAGCTGCCCAGTTGACACGCCGCCGCCGCCGGTGTGAATGGTCGCGAATGTAACGCCCTTGTCGCACTACACGGTCGGACAGATCGAACATGACTGTCGTCACCGAGCTGTGTCGCGCCCGACACGCGCTTGTGACAACACTGTGATCTGAGTTCCACAGGCGTAGCATACTTGGCGTAGAATTACCTCGTGCCTTGCATTTTACCTCATATGAGCTGTATATGAGCATTATCTTATGGCGACCATTTCGGTACAATTTTAAGTGAATAATATTATCGCGTTAAAATTCGCACCGCTGACACAGTGACCGGGCCGTGACGTCAGCAGGTCAGCTGGTCACCGGCCAGCTGATCGGGGTCAGCTGACGTCACGATGACGTCACGGCAGGCAGTGACGGATGCCGGGGTTTCGGATTGCGTTCGGCGGCGGGCTGGGCCGGGGCCGGGGGATGCCACCTGTCGGTGGTGGGCTGACCGTGCGTACCGGGCTCGAGGGGCGGGTCAGCTGGCTAGGTCAGTAGATACGAACGGTGTGGGACCGGCAGACGGCGGCTCCGGGGACTCGGAGGAGCCGGGTCAGCTGAGCCACCTATATTGGCGGATCCGACGGCTGGCCACTAGAACAGAACAGCCTAGAGGTTCATGGTGCAGTCTGTTGTAAGGCTTATTGTTCGATGCTTTGGCTGTGTCATTTTGTATAGAAACAGCAACAGAAGCCCTTGCTATGTTTTTCGTCCTCCTTAAGTTTCTGATTTGGCAAACAGATGCTTGGCTTCAGGACTGACTTTGCCCTAGAGCACCCATCAGGCTGCCAAGCAGACTTCCGGCGACGTAGAAGGTGACACACCTCCGGTCACTGTGCCCCCCCCCCCGTCAGCTCGGTGGGGGTGGCCCGTCTGACGGTAACCCCCTAAAGTTCGATGCCCCTCCCCCGTCTGACGGTGGCTGACTCTGTGTCTCAGCGGGGATTTGTTCGCGCCTTACCGGGACCGCCATTAGTAATTGATCGCCGCTGAATCGTGCTGCAGGATTGGAGTGTCTGACCATTAGCTGTCTCCCGGTAAGGGGCAGCCAGTGTGTGCAGTGCATGAATGGCGTGAACACCGCTGTTCGGACCCCTCCACGCCTCCCACCCCCACCTCCCACCACCCCGGTCCCTCTCAGACATGGGGCGGCAGCTGGTGACTTGGCCGAGAGAGGCCTCAGTCGGGACCGGGAGAGAGGAGGGGACTCAGTCGGGACCGGGGGAGAGGAGGGGACTCAGTCGGGACCGGGGGAGAGGAGGGGACTCAGTCGGGACCGGGGGAGAGGAGGGGACTCAGTCGGGACCGGGGGAAGAGGAGGGGACTCTCGGGACCGGGGGAGAGGAGGGGACTTGTCGGGACGGGGGAGAGGAGGGGACTCGTCGGGACGAGAGAGGAGGGGATCAGTCGGGAACTCGGGGGAGAGGGAGGGGACTCAGTCCGGGACCGGGAGAGAAGGAGGGCCTCAAGTCGGGACCGGAGAGAGGAAGGGACTCAGTCGGACCGGGAGAGAAGGAGGGGCCCTCAGTCGGGACCGGGAGAGTGGAGGGACTCAGTCGGGTACTGGAGAGAGGAGGCACTCAGTCGGGACCGGGGGAGAGGAGGGGACTCAGTCGGGACCGGGGGAGAGGAGGGCACTCAGTCGGGACCGGGGGAGAGGAGGGGCCTCAGTCGGGACCGGGAGAGAGGAGGGGACTCAGTCGGGACGCGGGGAGAAGGAGGGGACTCAGTCCGGGACCGGGAGAGAGGAGGGCACTCAGTCGGGACCGGAGAGAGGAGGGCACTCAGGTCGGACCGGGGGAGAGGAGGGGACTCAAGTCGGACCGGGGGAGAGGAAGGGGACCAGTCGGGGACCGGGGGAGAGGAGGGCACTCAAGTCGGACCGGGGGAGGGAGGGGACTCAGTTCGGGACCGGGGGAGAGGAGGGGACTCAGTCGGGACCGGGGGAGAGGAGGGGACACTCAGTCGGACCGGGGGAGAGGAGGGGACTCAGTCGGGACGGGGAGAGGAGGGGACTCAGTCGGGAACTGGGGGAGAGGAGGGACTCAGTCGGGACCGGGAGAGAGGAGGGGACTCAGTCGGGACTGGGAATAGGGGGGACTCAGTCGGACCGGGAGAGAGGAGGCACTCAGTCTGGGATCGGGGGAGAAGGAGGGGACTCAGTCGGGACGCGGGAGAGAGGAGGGGACTCAGTCGGGACCGGGGGGAGAGGAGGGACTAAGTCGGGAACCGGGGAGAGGGAGGGGACTCAGTCGGGAAACCGGGAAGTGAGGAGGGGGACTCAGTCCGGACCGGGGGAGAGGAGGGCACTCAGTCGGACACGTGAGAGAGGAGGGGCCTCAGCGGGACGGGAGAGAGAGGGGACTCATCGGGACCGGGGGAGAGGAGGGGCCCTCAGTCGGGACCGGGGGAGAGGAGGGGACTCAGTAGGGACTGGGAGAGAAGGAAGGCACTCAGTCGGGACCGGGAGAGGACGGGACTCAGTCGGTGCCCGGGGAGAGGAGGGCACTCAGTCCGGACCGGGGGAGAGGAGGGGACTCAGTCGGGAACTGGGAGAGAGGAGGGGACTTCAGTCGGGACGCGGGGGAGAGGGGGACTCAGCGGACCGGGGGAGAGGAGGGGACTCAGTCGGGAACTGGGGAGGAAGCACTCATCGGACCAGGGGGAGAGAAGGGGAATCAGTCGGGACTGTGGGAGAGAGGACGGGACTCAGTCGGGACCGGGGAGAGAAAGAGAGGCGGTGGGCGGCGCTCTAGAGACTTACCGCCTCGTGACGGGTATAGGACTGAATACTGACTCACTTTCGTCCGAGTTCCCATTTTCTGTCGTGTTTAGTTCGGCGGGTTGAGTTCGAGGGGGCAGCATGTGCTGAGTCAGTGAGGCAGAGCGGCTGGCAAGCAACGGCTGAGTCATGAGGCAGAGCGGCTGGCAGCAGACGGCTGAGTCCGAGTGGGCAGAGCGGCTGGCAGGAACGGCTTGAGTCAGTAAAGGCAGAGCGGCTGGCCAGCAGACGGCTGAGTCAGTAGGGCAGAGCGGGCTGCACAGACGGCTGAGTCAGTGAGGCAGAGCGGCGGGCGCAAGACGGCTGAGTCAGTGAGGCAGAAGCGGTCTGGTCAGCAGACGGCTGAGTCAGTGAGGCAAGCGGCTGGCAGATGACGGCTGAGTCATGAGGCAGAGCGGCTGGCAGGAGACGGCTGAGTCAGTGGGCAGAGCGGCTGGCAGCAGACGGGCTGAGTCATGAGGCAGAGCGGCGGCAGCAGAAACGGCTGAGTCGTGAGGCAGGCGGCGGCAGCAGACGCTGAGTCAGTTGATGGCAGAGCGGCTGGCAGCAGACGGCTGAGTCAGTGAGGAAGAGCGGCTGGCAGCAAAGACGGCGAGTCAGTGAGGCAGAGCGGCTGGCAGCAGACGGCTGAAGTCAGTGAGGCAGAGCGGCTGGCAGCAGACGGCTGAGTCAGTGAGGCAGAGCGGCCTGCAGCAACGGCTGAGTCAGTGAGGCAGAAGCGGCGGGCAGCAGACGGCTGAGTCAAGTGAGGCAGAGCGGCTGGCAGGAGACGGCTGAGTCAGTGAGGAAGAGCGGCTGGCAGCAGACGGCTGAGTCAGTGAGGAAGAGCGGCTGGCAGCAGACGGCTGAGTCAGTGAGGCAGAGCGGCTGGCAGGAGACGGCTGAGTCAGTGAGGCAGAGCGGCGGGCAGCAGACGGCTGAGTCAGTGAGGCAGAGCGGCTGGCAGCAGTGCTGAGTCAGTGAGGCAGAGCGGCTGGCAGCAGACGGCTGAGTCAGTAAGGCAGAGCGGCTGGCAGCAGACGGCTGCAGTCAAGTGAGGCAAGAGCCTGGCAGCGACGGCTGATCAGTGAGGCAGAGCGCTGCAGCAGACGGCTGAGTCAGTGAGGCAGAGCGGCTGGCAGCGACGGCTGACGTCAGTGAGGCAGAGCGGCGGGCAGCAGAACGCATGGAGTCCAGTTGGGAGGCGAGCGGCCTGGCAGCACGCTGAGTCAGTAAGGCAGAGCGGCTGGCAGCAGACGGCTGAGTCAGTGAGGCAGAGCGGCTGGCCAGAGGCTGAGTCAGTGAGGCAGAGCGGGCTGGCAGGAGACGCTGATCAGTGAGGCAGACCGGCTGGCGCAGACGCTGAGTCAGTGATGGCAAGCGGCTGGCAGCAGACGGCTGAGTCAGTGAAGCAGAGCGGCTGGAGCAGACACGGCTTGAGTCAGTGAGGCAGAGCGGCTGGCAGCAGAACGGCTGAGTCACGTGAGGCAGAGCGGCTGGCAGCAGACGGCTGAGTCAGTGAGGCAGAGCGGCGGGCAGCAGACGGCTGAGTCAGTGAGCGCAGAGCGGCTGGCAGCAAGGACGGGCTGAGTCCCAGTGAGGCCAGAGCGGCTGGCCAGCAGACGCTGAGTCAAGTGAGGCAGAGCGGCTGGCAGGAGACGGCTGAGTCAGTGAAGGCAGAAGCGGCTGGCCAGCAGACGGCCCTGAGTCAGTGAGGCAGAGCGGCTGGCAGCAGACGGCTGAGTCAGTGAGGCAGAAGCGGGCTGGCAGGAGACGGCGAGTCGTGGAGGAGAGCGGCTGGCAGCAGACGGGCTGAGTCAGTGAGGCAGAGCGGCGGGCAGGAGACGGCTGAGTCAGTGAGGCAGAGCGGCTGGCAGGAGAAGGCTGAGTCAGGTAGGGGCAAGAGCGGCTGGCAGCAGACGGGGGAGTCAGTGAGGCAGAGCGGCTGGCAGCAAGACCGGCTGAGATCTGTGAGGCAGAGCGGCGGGCAGGAGACGGCTGAGTCAGTGAGGCAGAGCGGCTGGCAGCAGACGGCTGAGTCCAGTGAGGCAGAGCGGCTGGCAGCAGACGGCTGAGTCAGTGAGGCAGAGCGGCTGGCAGCAGACGGCTGAGTCAGTGAGGCAGAGCGGCTGGCAGCGGACAGCAGACGGCTGAGTTATGCAGCTGGATGCGCCCTAACCAGTGGCATGGACGCGGCGATTGGCTATTTGATTGCGGCTGGTCTGGCACGTTTCAGGAACCTCCGTCGCCGCATTGTGTCATGGCCCTGACAGGCACCGCTGGGCAGGTGCCTCGACAAGCAATTACTTTTTTAGGCGTAAATATCGCGAAGGCGGTGCATGTTTGCAAGGGCGACCAGCCGACCAGGCATCTCGTTTGACGGTCTGCTTTTGCATGATGACGTTGTATATATCTGATGGTCGGAAGTCACATTTGGATAAGGTGTTCATACTTCATATGTCACGTTGGTGCATAGCGGTGGCATGGGCCGAATTCGGGTCTGTAGTCGGTGGGCTGAGTTGAGCCGGTCTGTGGGCTGAGTTGAGCCGGTCGGTGGGCTGAGTTGAGCCGGTCGGTGGGCTGAGTTGAGCCGGTCTGTGGGCTGAGTTGAGCCGGTCTGTGGGCTGAGTTGAAGCCGGTCTGTGGGCTGAGTTGAGCCGGTCTGTGGGCTGAGTTGAGCCGGTCTGTGGGCTGAGTTGAGCCGGTCTGATGGGCTGAGTTGAGCGGTCGTGGCCTGAGTTTGAGCCGGTCGGTGGGGCTGAGTTGAGCCGTCGGTGGGCTGAGTTGAGCGGTCGGTGGCTGAGTTGGAAGCCGGTCGGTGGGCTGAGTTGAGCGGGTCTGTGGGCTAGTTGTAGCCGGTCTGTGGGCGAGTTGAAGCGTCCTGTGGCTGAGTTGAGCGGTCCTGTGGCTGGTTGGAAGCCGGTCTGCTGGGCTGAGTTGAGCCGGTCTGTGGGCTGAGTTGAGCCGGTCGGTGGGCTGATTTTGAAGCCGGTCTGTGGGGCTGAGTTGAGGCCGGTCTGTGGCTGAGTTGAGCCCGGTCTTGGGCCTGAGTTGAAGCCGGTCTGTGGGCTGAGTGAGCCTGGTCTGTGGGCTGAGTTGAGCCGTCCGGTGGCTGAAGTGAGCCGGTCTGTGGGGCTGAGTTGAGCCGGTCTTGTGGCTGAGTTGAGCCGATTTGTGGCTTGAGTGAGCCGGTCTGTGGGCTGGTTTGAGCCGGTCTGTGGGCTGAGTTGAGCGCGGTCTGTGGTGAGCGTTGAGCCGGGTCTGTGGGCTGAGTTGAGCCGGTCGGTGGGGCTGAGTTGAGCCGGTCTGTGGGCTGAGTTGAGCGGTCTGTGGGCTGAGTTGAGCCGGTCGGTGGGCTGAGTTGAGCCGGTCTGTGGGCTGAGTTGAGCCGGTCTGTGGACTGAGTTGAGCCGGTCTGTGGGCTGAGTTGAGCCGGTCGGTGGGCTGAGTTGAGCCGGTCTGTGGGCTGAGTTGAGTCGGTCTGTGGGCTGAGTTGAGCCGGTCGGTGGGCTGGCTTGCATGAGTCGTGTTAACCTGTTATCCTCTTGCCTCTGTCAGCTTCTACCTGAAGCGATTGTTGTTTAACATGTCATAGATAGCCTTTCATGGAATTGGAACACGTCTGCCTTTGTATTTTCGGGGTCTATGTGTGATGGATGATAAGCATGATGTTAACAATATGTTATCAACAGGTGACTTGTTGTAAATGTGTGTGTGTATTGTAGTCTGGCATTATCGCTGGTCATTACTGCAGTTACTGGACATTGTTCGGCCCGGATAGTCTCCGGGAAGTGCAGCTGCACTGGGCAGTAGGCTGTGTCCGCCTACTCACTGCTGCTGAGCAGTCATTGCAGCAGCTTATTATAGCCGTTTGGCACGCGATAGTGTCGCAGTCGCAGCTGCCATAGGCACAATGCAACTGCAGACGTGACATAGACAACGGGTTACTGCCGAGAGATGTATCAACCACTCTCGCCGGCTCAAGGTGCTCGCTGCTGAAACATAAAGTTGGCATTATGGCTTCCTTGGGCGACATGGGTGACCTTGGCTCAAAGGAAGTCAATCAAACAACTTTTACTCCCCGCCCCGCCAAGGCTGGTGACTCAGGAGTTTGCACATGCGGCTATTCTGATTGATATCTGGGCTGTTTTGAAATACGCGCTCTAATCTAGACGTAAGCGAATTCTCGAGCGCGTGCGGTACGCACAATGCATATTGGATGCCTTTCGTCGCGTCAATTTCTATTCCGGAGAGGTCTTCGGCCCCGTCTTAGAGATGAGTATCAGGATGATAAAAAGCATGTCAATGTCAGGGACCAGGGGTGCAGACTAAGATAGTCCCCGCTTCCCTCGGGATATAGCGGTTATCAGAGTGTGGCGTGCAGCCAAACAATATGTGACGAGCCATTTAACAGCAAACGAATGGACATCGTATTGGCTTCCCTTAGGATGCCGCGGCTATCGGTAATCGATACCAGACAGAGCGTTCTGAATAGGTGATCAGAATTTGACTTCCCTCGCTAATTCCAAGCATCATCACAGCTAACCACCACCCCGAATTTGCTCTACTCAGTTACCGACCAGCAGGGCCTCGGCTAAGGAATTCCTTAGCCGAGGAATTGTATTCCTTCTATTCCTTCCTTCTATTCCTTCCTTAGCTTTACATACATAGGTAGTGGTGCGGGTACATTTAAAGTGTGATAATGACAAACATAAGTGTAAAACAAAAATACAATAGTAGAACAATGCAATAGTGAAGCTGAATAAAAATGATAAATTTAAACACGCCCATCATCTCGAAAGTCCACACCTGTGATGTCGATTTTCGAAAACAATTGGGGGACCGAACAGAAACGGAGCGAAGGAATCCACCGGCGCCATAGCTTAACCAATACGACCAGATCGGTCGAACATTATAACGCATTTCCTGAAGGAAGATCTAAGCATTGTTAAGCAGTTCTTAACGCGGGCCCCGCCGGTGCTCAGCGCCAGCTTAGTCGTGCCAGGGGAGGCATCTGACGAACTTCCCCCCCCCAAAAAAAAAGTAGGGAATAGGCAGAATTATTTTGGGGTAACAGAACCATTCATGTTACCCTTTTGGGGTAACAGAGCCATTCTACGGGGGTAACGAAGGCCTGTGAAGCTGAACCATAAATGTAACGCTAATTCAGCTTTGATGCAGCCCTCGGCTAAAACCTACTCAGACAACATAACAGCTGCGCAGAACGCAACGCAGAACGCAACGCTACGCAGAACGCACCGCACCTGTAGCGTACGTCGTGTTCCTTTTACTTATCGCTGGAAAACGGAGACATGTCTGAGTAAATACAAAGCATACAGAGCAGCTAAACAACACGAATCCGTACACCATCGGATTTCCGGCACGCGCTGCACGAAAGGGAGTGAGAAATTGGTGAAGAAAAGGAAATAAATGCATGTGACTGCGCTCTCAGTCTTTGTTTGTATTGCGAGTTACGACGCTCCGATGGAAGTGTGTTAAAGGGACACTGCCACCTTAAAGGGACTGTCCCACCTTCAAAAAAGTGTCAAATGTACGTCGTTAGTGGTGCAAAATATGAAGTGAATGCTGCTGAACACGATTATGACATTTTTCTCACGAGCAGTGCTCAAATTTCATAAAAAAAACAGTTTTTATATATTTGGGCTGATGACGTCATATGAAGGAATTTTTTTGGGGAAAAAAAATCAACGCTGTTATAAGTAGGACTAGTGTATGGCTAATGTATGGCCAAAGGTAAAACAAGTCGACTGTAATCAACATTTAGCAAAGAGAGAACTACGACATCGGCTCACGGCCACCATTCAAATGCATTGGGGGCTGGCGATGTTACCGATTGCAAAATCAAACTCGAATTTCTCTGTGATTCGACCTCAGTGGTTGTTTTAACCTATACCATCCCACACAATTTCTAATGCGTAGCAAGCACCGCAAAATGGCTATCGTCAACTCAAATCTTATGTTAAGGTGGACAGTCCCTTAACATTATATTTGAGTTGAGATAGCCATTTTGGCTGATTGGCATTGAAATTATGCATGGCAGTAGTTAAAACAACCACACTGGTCTAAAAATATAAATTCAAGTTTGATTTTGTAATCAGTAACATCGCCAGTCCCCAATTATTTGAATGGGGACCAGGAGCCGATGACGTCGTCACTCTTTACTAAATGTTGATGATAGTCGACTTGTTTTAGCCTTTGCCCATACATTAGCCATAACTAGTCATGAGCTTATGGCAAGATGAAGGTTTTATTTTTTTCCAAAAATTACTCTCATTTGCGTCCATCAGCCCAAATATTAAAAGCGCATTTTCCATGAAATTGAGGGGCAGCGTTTGTGAGAAACAAATATCATAATCGTGTTCGGCACAATTAGTTAGCTTCATATTAAGCACCACAAGCAGGGTACATTTGAGACTTTTGGGAAGGTGGCAAGTGTCCCTTTAAAGGGACACTGCCACCTTAACATATATATTTGAGTTGAGACATTTTCGCCGTGCTTTGCATTGCAATTATGCATGGTAATAAGTTAAAACAATTCACTGAGGTCGAATCACAGGAGAATTCGCAGTTTGATTTTGGAACATCCCCAGTCCCCAATGTATTTGAACGGGGATCCTGAGCCGATGTCGTAGTCTCTCTTTACTTAATGTTGATTACAGTCGACTTGCTTTACCTTTGGCCATACATTAGCCATACACTAGTCATACTTATGGCAGCTTGAAGGTTTTCATTTTTTCACAACAATTCCTTGATATGACGTCATCAGCCCAAATATTAAAACGCATTTTTTTAATTGGGCAATGTTTGTGAGAAACAAATGGCATAATCGTGTTCGGCAGCAATTACTTCATATTAAGCACCACAAGCAGCGTACAATGTACGCTGCTCTCAAATATACGCCGTACATTTGATAAATTTTGGGAAGATGGCAGTGTCCCTTTAACAGTTGCAACCAACACATTGGGAAACAACGTTATTTTCGATAAATCGGCATGGGCGCCATTTTCTGAAAATAATTGGGGGGCAATGCTAGCTTTATAGATTATAATTTAATTCTTACCATGAGACTCCATAGGCTTATGCTAAAATGTGAACTCATTGAGGGTGACCCCTCCCCAAACGTATACAAATAGACACCGGTTTAAACGGCATCAATTTTGAAGGGTGGGGTAATGGCCTCATCTGACGGAGGTGGGGTAATGGCCTCATCTGAAGGGTGGGGTAATGGCCTCATCTGACGGAGGTGGGGTAATGGCCTCATCTGAAGGGTGGGGTAATGGCCTCATCTGACGAGGTGGGGTATGGCCTCATCTGACGGGTGGGGTAATGGCTCAATCTGACGGAGGTTGGGGTAATGGCCTCATCTGAAAGGGTGCGGGTAAGGGTGGGTAATGGTCTCATCTGAAGGTGGGGTAAGGGTGGGGTAATGGCCTATCCTTTGAAGGGGGTGGGGTAAGGGCTGGGGTAATGGCCCTCAATTGAAGGGTGGGGTAAGGGTGGGGTAATGGCCCTCATCTGAAGGGTGGGGTAAGGGTGGGGTAATGGCCTCATCTGAAAGGGTGGGGTTTAAGGGTGGGGTTAATGGCCTCATCTTTGACGGAGTGGGGTAATGGCCTCATCTGACGGAGGTGGGGTAATGGCCTGCAATCTGAAGGCTGGGTACATGGCCTCATCTGAAAGTGGTTGTGGTAATGGCCTCATCTGACGGAGGTGGGTAAGGCCTATCTGAGGGTGGGTAATGGCCTCATCTGAAGGGTGGGGTATACTCGGCCTCATCAAGGGTGGGGTAATGGCCTCATCTGAAGGGTGGGGTATGGCCTCATCTGAAGGGTGGGGTAAATGCGCACTCACATTGACTGCTCATCCTGACCGCAGGTGGGTCAATGGACCTATCTGACTGCTAAACAGAGTAAACGTGTCGGGAGACTGGGAGCCACTGCGTTTTACTAGGCTCGTCAAATTTCCACATGTCACCATTGTCACAGGTACTCGCTCAGTCAACACGTGGATGTGGTTTCGACCACCAAACCTTTTTGGAGGTGGTGGCACTTGCGTGGACCTGGTAAATTCACCTGAGATGACCCTAATAAAACATACTGTAATGAGGTGCACACTGTACAATTATGCGAAACGCAGCTGTGCCAGAATACGGTTTGTGCTGCACGCCGCCGATTTTATATATAATATCTATTATTATACTATATAGTATTATATATTATTATTATTATATATATATATATATATATATATATATAGGGCGTCCCCATCTCAGCCTCTCCTCAAGGCTCAAACGTCCCACCCTCTCGATTAGGCACAACACGTTTTGTAAGACCAAACAAGGTCCGATAATGTTTTGGACAGTTTTTCCAACCAACGTTTTTGGTCGTTCTGGAGTGGGTCAAGGGCTAAAATAGAGCCATCGTATCCCTTTTTACAATAAAATAAAAATATGAGTGAATCGTTTTGTGATACGATTCATTTTCGACTAAAAAGCTAGTTAATTAATCAAATAGCCGGTGCAATCAGTAACTCATATTTTTTTTATAATACATTTAGTCCGAGTGATTTGTATGGATGAAGTTCCGAGGTCAGGACCCGCGCTAAGCAGAGCTTGTTGCGCAGGTCGAGGTCCTGACCTCACCACCCGATCGCGCAATTCCTGTTGGCCTGCTGAATTTAAAGGTGAAAGTTTTACGTGCCCGACATACCTGAACAGGACACGGTCCGCCTCGCTCACTGACGTCACCTGGCCTTGAGTGTGACCGCTGCCACCGGCCGCAGGCCATCCCAGTCAGGAGCAAATAACGAGCGCCGAAGCGACTTCACGACACACGGGCTGCCACTACCGGGATAGGTCAGAAGTCCAGTGCTCTCCCACTGAGCTACAGGGGCGGACAAAGCTAGGGGGCGGACAAATAACATTATCTTATTAATCAGTGCAGATCCGACCTATGCAATAGGTATCCCTTGTAATGGAAAGTGGTATCTCTTGGAATGGAAAACGAATCACCAAAACTGTGAATAGTTGTTACCTGGTTATTGCCGTTGATTGCTCATTACTGTACGACTAATTTCACATATTACGATTAGACGTTAATAGCTGAAAGATTCAAAGAGTTGTTGTTCGCTTTGGTCCTTTTCAACTTTCGAATGATGCTCATACCACGTAAACGTGGCATATTGCTTTCGAAACAAAATACACGAAACTCGGGCCGTCATCCTACCAATCATCGGGCTGATATCGGCTCAACGTCGGCATGTTTTCGAGAGACCCATTCATTATCGGTCGTGTCGGCCAAATGCTGGCACACAGCCCTAAATTTATTCGTCGAATATGCGATGAAATGTGTTGTTCAATCGAAATATGGCTGTGAATGCCGATGGCAATTTTGGAGGGCCGAGGGCTACCCCAGAAGAGACAGACAGCTACAACTTTACAAAGGAAAGAAACGACTAATTTGCAAGCAATGTTTTAACCCTCGTCCTACGGTCCCGTAGGGCGAGGTTTAACACATTTTTTCGCAAGTTAGTCCATCGTGGAAGCGGCTACTACTTAAACATTTTAAAACATTTTAAACTGTTTTAAAACATTTTGCACGAAATAATACATTGTGAAAACGGGTAATAAAACGAACTCATTGTAATTTACTTTTTTATTGATAAATGGGTGGAATGTATATTTTTTCGTAAAGGTTTTGGCTTTTTGGCTTTGGCTTGGCTTTTTAATTATAATTGACATAAATCAATTGCTGATTTCAGTCAGTTTGGGTCTTTAGTCTTTTGGCCCCCTTGGATCGGCTATTGGCCAGAGAACATTGAAGGTGCCAAAAGCATCTTTTGGGGACCAGACTCAACATATGGAGGCGCGCCAACGGCCAACCCAAACGTATATAAATCGACACCTGTGGTCCACAGCAATGTCGAACCGACGCGACGCAACAAGGGGCGAGTATCTGTCCACACGATCTCAAAGCTACGCTAGCTAGCTGTAGCCTGTAAACGGCGTATTATTGGTTAATGGTTGCAGGTTAAAAGCATGCTTTAGGGACGCTTTTATCTACTTTACAGACCGTTCAGTGGTAAGTTACCTACAAATTTTGCTCCCACTAGGGGAGGGGGCTAAATTTGGTCACTGGGGAGGGAGCCAGCAGTCACTGCGTGGGTCATCCCCCCCCCCCATTAACAAGCTATCCGCTGCTTTGCAGTACAGTAAAAAGGCGCCCGATGACTGAAGGATTTTTGTTTTTGTAAAGTCTAGTGATGCATCATTTATAATATTATAGTGCCCGTTCTTGTCGCATAAAAGGGACACTGCATCTTCCGGATGATATCGCCAAAACATGCTAAAACAAGTCTAAGGGACTAAATATTATTTTGAATCTTCCTCTTATGCTCACCAAAGCAGCGCAACAATACTAAAAACTGTATCATTCTCACTTCTTGCCAGGTTTTGTATAGGATAAATTAAGTAGAAATAGAGTGAGATAGATAGACAGTGGTACCTCGTGTATTCTTCAAGAGATGATGTCCATTTCCATGGGTATCATTCAATCAACAAATGAGACATGTATATTCAGTATTCATGTAACTACATACAACTAAACGAACTATTCATACACAAATATAAGATATACCTCATGATATAGCACACTCTATCGCTATAACATGTCTGATGCCAATTCGCGAGAAGTCAGATCACACTACTATCAATGGAGAGGTGTATGGCGCAAATACTGAGTGAGTTACCTTATCCCACTGAGCATGATTAGATAATGTTGAGAATGAGCAATATATTCAGACATGAGACTACATGTTGTTGTTTGCTATCACACAATTCGCTGCACAAAGAATTTTCTATAGATTATAACTTTCCAGATGAGTGGCACAGAGTCATTTCACTACTCTCGAGTATCAACCCTTCTAAGAGCTACTGAAATACGCCGATCCATCAGTAAGCCGATTGTTACTCTCATACTTCTCTAGCAAACCAACTACACCGCTTCAGGATACTCAAAAACCGCTCTTGCGATTTTTCACACACCACTAGATAATAATGGCAGCGAGCACTCTGAAGCGCCCAAATTTAGCGCCCACGCTTACATTTCGTATTTGTAACCACAATGTGCAGGGAATGCCTTAAAACCTAACTCGTAAACAATCGCGATATCCAATAAAACCTCGGTTGAAAAAAACTTCATCATAGTTCTGGACGCCTTAAAATCCCTTCGTAAAAGTCCAAAAACCCTTCATCGTAACAAATATTTCCTTCATCGTAACAAATATTTCCTCATGCCTATTATTGAGCTTAAATCAGGCATAATAAAACATGAAATGTTTTCTGACATTACAAATTTGGGTAGAATACTTAAGCAAAAAAAATCACTAATTTACATAGTTGCACAAGGCAGCAATTAATGTATTTTGGTATGTAGTGGTGGCGGACTCGTCAAGCTCATTGGCTGGAAGAAACCTGAACTTTGAACGATGATATTGGACCACTGGCCGCGAATAAAAAAAAACGACTTCATGGTGCTTATCAAATTCGGTTGTTCTTTTAACATATCAAATTTGTCTTTGAACGGCAGTGTCCCTTTAACTCAGTTTCACTGAAGGGGCGCATCGGATCCACTGGGGTTCAATTCCCTCCACGGGGGGGGTCAATTACCCCCAGTTAACATGATATCCGAGGCCCTGCAGGCCGACCAGTTGAAGAAGCAATGCCAGCCATGTGTCGGCTGCAGATACCTCTGTCTGTCTGTGAGCTGCGGCCGGCTCTGTGCCCGTGACGCGTCACCTCTCTGTGCCGCCGCGTCTGAAACATCGACTGACTCATTCAGCCGCACTCTCTCGGTTTGGGCAACAACAGCCGCCAGCTGCCATAACGGGGCAGTGAGCGGCGGCGGCCGGCCAGCGGCACGGCACCGGCTACGGACGACCTGCCGGGTCTGGTGCCCCGGCCTGCACTGATCAATGGACGATACTTGCCGGGTCTGGCGCCCCGGCCAGCACTGAGCAATGCACGATACTTGCCGGGTCTGGCGCCCCGGCCAGCACTAGTCAATGCACGATACTTGCCGGGTCTGGTGCCCCGGCCAGCACTGGTCAATGCACGATACTTGCCGGGTCTGGCGCCCCGGTCAGCACTGGTCAATGCACGATACTAACGGTATGTACTTTCCAAAGAGCAAAGGTCGACATTCCAGTAGCAAAGCTCTGGTATGTGTGTCTCCTCAGATCCCTGCGGTATAGATAACTTCTTGGTATTTCTGTCAACGCATGAATACAGATCTCTCAGTAATTGTGTGGTACGTTTTGGTCATTTTCCCTCCTTTTCTCTCACCGGCTTTCCCGAACCAGACCAGACCAGACCAGACCAGACCAGACCGCACCGGATCAGACCAGACCGCACGTCGGCCACTGCCTTGTTTGGCGCGCAGCATCGAGAGGAGAGCGTATTTCACGCCACCTGACGCGCCATCGTCGCCGCTATTGTCGGCGATAAATCGCGGTGTCTCGGCGGTCCAGTGCAGGTTGTCAGGGAGCGCAGAAGGAGTAGGCCGGGTCGGACAGACAGACATACAGCTGACTGCCCGCTGACGGACGACACGCGGCACAGCGCAATGAATGACAAATGGCGCAGACATTGGCAGGCTGGCGAGTGGACATTAAGAACATAAGAACAGGTATGTGCAAAGATGAAGACGATGAAAAGCTGTTCGTCATTGTTAATAGATCAAGTTATGTTAAAACAATACAGATAATGTTTGTATGTTAGAAGTATGAGGATTGGAATAACCTGGCAGGTCCCAGTCTATTTCACTCAAACTTACGTCAGCTCACTGAAGAACTCAAGTCTCACTGACTTGGACTTTCGAACAATTTTGCTAATGATTTTGCCAACGATCTTGGCTGATACTTTTGATGCTTTGAAGTCTTTGAAGTTATTCCTATTCTGAATATGAAATCCTTCGAGAGAAAACAATTGTTGTCGTTGATATGCGCAAAATTACTTCGGGATTTATCAAAATATGATATTCTTAGTCCTGACAATTCAACCGATAGGTGAATGAATTAACTGGTGGCTTCAATTTAATTTATCTTCTAACAGTCAACACATCAACGGCTTTGCCAAATGCTCTTCTAACCCTGGTTTCCATTTCCGTTTTGAAAAATGCAAACTACAAACCATATTTCCGTTTTGCAAATCAGTCAGTCCATAAACATTTCCTGTGTCGCTCGACACTAACCCACTGTCAGGCTTTAGTGGCAAATAAACAGAAACAGTGAGTCACGAAAACGTTGGAAGCCACAAAGGTCTGCCGTACTGAAGGAGCCTGCTACGTCACCGCCCTCTACGTGTCAATTGTTCGGCATACTGTTTACCTTCAACTGGTCGGCCGGCGTCGGTGATGCATGCTGCCGGGGAGGAGCATGCCTATTGCCTTATGCTGCCGGGCATGCTCCCGTCAGTCCTGTCGGGGAGGAGCAGAAGGATCGTCCTGTCGGGTGAGAGCAGAAAGGACCTTTGCCGGCTCGGGTGAGGAGCAGGAAGACCTCCTGTCGGGAGGAGCAGAAGGAGCCATTCGGGAGAGCAAGGCTACATGTCGAGGAGAGCAGGACCATTCCACTGTCGTGAGAGATAGCGAGTACAGGACCGATCCATGATCGGGAGGAAGAACAGGAAGGATCGTCCTGTTCGGGGGAGGAAGCAAGAAGGACCGTCCTGTCACTGCGAAGAGAGCAGTAAGGACCTTCCTGCTGGGGAGAGCAGAAGAACCTCCTGCTCGGGGATAGGAGCAGATATGACCTCTCTGCGGTTTGAGTGTTATTCCTACTAAGGACCGTCCGTCCGGGAGGTAGCAGAGAGGGGACCCGGGTCCTTTGTCGGGGCAGGAGCCAGAAGGACCTTCGCGGGAGAAGCAGAAGACCTCCTGTCGGTGGAAAGGCCAGAAAGGATCGTCCCTGCCGGAGAGAGGAGCAGAAAGGACCGTCTTGTTCGGGGAGGAGGCAGGTAAGGACCTCCCAGGGGAAGGAAGCATAAGCACCGTCCACCGTTCCGTTAGGAGTCAGAAGGACCTCCTGTCGGGGAGAGCAAAAGGATCTCCTCTGGCCCTGGTCGGAGTTGAGCCCAGTAGGAACCGTCCGCGGAAGGATCAGAAGGACCGTCCGTCGGGGAGGAAGCAGTAAGGATCGTCCTTGCCCGGTGGATGGAGAGCTCGATAAGGACACGTCCGTCGTGCAGTAGTCAGAAGGGACCTTCCGTCGGAGAGGGAGCAGAATGAACCGTCCTGTCTGGGGAGGACAGATGACCGTCCCTCTGTTAGAAGGGCAGAAAGGAACCGTCAGCGGGAGGAGCCCAGAAGTGACCGTCCACTGATCCGGGGAAGGATGCAGAAGGACCGTCCTGTCGGAGAGGAGCAGAAGGATTTACGTCCTGTCTGGAGAGCAGAAGACCCTTCTGTCTGGCAGAGCAGAAGACTCCCTGTCAGGGTAGTGTAGCAGAAGACCTTCCTGTCTGCGGCAGAGTCGAAGGACCTTCCTGTTTCGGGAGGAGAGAAGGATCGGCCTAAGATCATCTCTTCCTTATAGTCAGGATGGAAGGAGGCTGAGCGGTAAGTGTACCCGTCACTGTTCGGGAGGAGCAGAAAGACCTTTCCGTCGGGAGAAGGAGCAGAAGGACCGTCCTTGTCAGAATGGAGGGACGCAGAAGGATTCTCCTTCGGGTTCAGTGAAGTCAGAAGACCTTCCTGTCTGGGAGGAGCAGAAGGACCTTCCTGTCGGGCAGGAGCAGAAGGACCTTCCTGTCTGGGAGGAAGTGCAGAAGGACCTTGCCTGTCGGAGAGAGCAGAATGAACGTCCTGCGGAAGAGAGTCAGAAGGATGTCCTGTTCGGGAGGTAAGCAGAAGGACCTGTCTTCGCGCAGCCGAGCAAGAAGGACGTCCTGTCGGCGGAAGGACGACCAAAGGTTCATCCTTGTCTCGGGGAGAGTCATTAAAGTCCTTCCTCGTTCTGAGGAGGGACAGAAGTACTCCTTTTCTCCTGTCCACGGTAGGAGCAGAAGTGACCTTCCTCGGTCTGTGAGTGAGCAAGTAAGATCCTCTCCTGTCCGGGGAGAGACAGGTACGGATTCGTCACTGTCGTGTGCGAGCACAGCAGCAAGGACCGTCCTGTCTGTGGTGAAGCGAGCAAAGGACCTCTCCTGTCGGAGAAAGCAGAAGACCGGTCCCGTCGAGGAGCAGAAGGACCGTCCTGTCGGGGAGGAGCAGAAGGACCGTCCTGTCGGGGAGGAGCAGAAGGACAGTCCTGTCGGGGAGGAGCAGAAGGATCGTCCTGTCGGGGAGGAGCAGAAGACACAGCGGGCGGCGTCCTCCTTACGTCACGCGGCACACGTAACGTATCACAGTACCGCCGCGCCGTGTGTGGCCCACTTGATTGACTGTGTGGTGGGCTATTGTTATCGAGGAGTCCTCTGAAGCGAGAGTGGAATGTGGGGACTGAGGAGAGATAGTCTGCTGGTGGCTTCCAGTGGTTTCGTGACTTACTGTCGCCTGTTTTATTTGCCAAAAGTGGACATCAACTTAACAGTTTTCCTTATTAGCGCCCTGAAATATGCGCCTTGAAGCAGGGGCGTCGCCACGAAACTTTGTGTGGGGGGGGGGCGGACCCATGGCCATTAATCCATATTTTCCAGTCAATCTGTCGCTGGCGAACTCTACTGGCGGAAATATGTCAAACTGTCATATGTAGGGTGAAACGGATTTTTGCATGTTAATCTACACCTGAAACTCTATATGGATACTGATTTTCATGGCAATCAAGTGCGCCAAAAATCTCAAATATCTGTTGCTGACGTAACTATGAGTTCTATACATAGACCGCCAAACTATAATATTTGTAGAATGAAACGATTTTAAGCATGTTAATAAACACCTAAAGCTCTATTTGGACACTGATTTTTATTAAAATCGAAGGGGTCTTCCAAATCCCGAATCTGTCGCTGGTGAACTCTCAGGGCTGGGAAAACTTGCCATTCTGCCGTTCTAAGCGACCCTTGGCAATGGCGATATTTGCCATTTATATATGTGCGTGTTTTCGAACTATTCCTTATGGGGAGGAGTAACGGGCAATATCTGCGAAGCTATAGAACTGATTTGAACGGGGCCTTCACTGTTCCATCTGGCGTGGTCTATAACGATTCCGAATATAATTTTGTCCACTTTGGTCTAATCTAAGTGGACCAAATTGGACCAAAACCACCAAAAATCGTTGCAGATGACATCACGCTCCGAACCTATGAGACCGATTTGGGCGGAATCTTCCCCATTCGATCCGGTGTAGTTCAAAACGTCGTAGTTAAGAGTTTATCTAATTTGGTTCAATCTAAGTGGACCAAATTAGACCTAAAACGCCCGAAATCGGTGCAGACGACGTCATGCTCAGAACCTATGGGACTGTTTTGTACGGGGTATTCAGCAATCGATCAAGCGTGGTCAAAAACGGTGTCTTAAAAAGTTCTATCAACTTTGATTGAATCTAAGTGGAATAAATTAGACCAAAACCTCCAAAAATAATTGCAAACGACGTTATGCTCCGAACATATGGAACTGATTTGGACACGATCTTCACCATTTGATCTGGTTTGGTTCCAAACGGGGCCGTTATGAGTTTAATCAACTTTGATCTAATCTATATAAGTGGACCAAATCGGAACAAAATCACCAGTTTTGTTGGTTTCGATCCAATTTGGTCCACTTTAATTGGACCAAACTGGGTAAAAATCATTACGGCACTGTTTTGGATCAAGCCAGATCGAATGGTTAAGATCCCGTCCAAATCAGTTCAATATATTCTGAGCATGACGTCGTCTGCAACGACTTTTGACGTTTTTGATCTAATTTGGCTCACTTGATTGAACCAAAGTAGATAAACCTCATAACCACCACGTTTTGAACCACGCCGGATCGAATGTGGAATACCACCCAAATCGGTCCCATAGTTTCGGAGCATGATGTCTGCAACGATTTTTGGTGGTTTGGGTGGCTTTGGTCCAATTTGGTCCACTTAGACTAGACCAAAATGTATCAAATTATACACGGCACCGTTTTAGACAACGCCAGATTCGAATGGTGAAGACTCTGTCGCCGCTGATGACACATCATTCATCCCGCTGTCAGCGACGGACCGTGATCAGACAGCGACGGACCGTGATCAGACAGCGACGGACCGTGATCAGACAGCGTGATGCCGGGATATAGGCGCGCCGACCGTCACTGGCTGTTATTGTAATCCAAATGTCAGTACTGCACTGTACTGCAATCGTTAACTCCCTAGCAACGCGTGCTTTTTCCGTTTCTTTCGGTTTGACCCGAGGGAAACGCTGAAACTGAAAGAATACACCATCCTTCCAGTCTCACTCCTCTCCTCCTCTCCTCCTTGTCCTCCTCTAAAACTACCACTCTCCTCCTTACTCCTCGCTCTCCTCCTTCTCCTCCTCTCCTCCTTCTCCTCCTCTCCTCCTCTCCGCCTCCTCCTCCTCTCCTCCTCCCTCCTCTCCTCCTCTCCTCCTCTCCTCCTCTCCTCCTCTCTCCTCTCCTCCTCTCCTCCTCTCTCCTCTCCTCCTCTCCTCCTCCCCCTCTCCTCTGGTACCTCTCTCACTCCTCTCCTCCTCTACCTCCTCTCCTCCTCTCGCTCCTCCTCCTCCTCTCCTCCTCTCCTCCTTCATCCATCTCTCCTCACCTCTCCTCCTCTCCTCCTCTCCTCCTCTCCGTTCCTCTCACTGCCTTCTCAGACTACACCCTCTCACTCCTTCTCCCTCTCTCCTACTCCTCCTCTCCTCCTCTCCTCCTCTCGAACTATCAATCAAATCCTCCTTTCACTACAAACTCCAAAGCTGCCCTGCTACCTCTCCCTCTCTTTAACATCAACATCCCTCTCCTCACTCTCCTCTCCTCTCTCCTCTCCTCCTCCGTCCCCGGTGATATCCTCCCAGTGTAGCAGTGATCGTAGCTCAGTAACTGTACCCGGCTGTGGATACGGCACACGGCCGAGGCCTAGTGCAGCGCCGCGGCTCCATTTCAGGTGTTGCAGGCTGATACCTACAGCCAGGTTGTTCTGACCACCTCCACGTGTAGGACATGGGCTGGCGCTCGCTGCGACGGCCACTTTGTCACACAGCAGAGCCGGTGACAACCCGCCAGACCCTGCAGCTGGGCTGGTCACAGCCGTGAGGACGCACAGTGGCGTTATTTATCGCGTCAATTAGTGGACAGTGACCGGCGGTGTTACGCACTGGCTGCTGGCTGCCGCCGCCGCAGCTGCAGATCCGTAGCCGGGATTAACGGCACGGTCTGCAGCCGACAGTCATGTCTGTGTTCACACCGCTGTCCAGTATCCGCAGACCGAGCTGTCAGTGGCGAGCTGCTGAAACGACAAACTGCTGACAGTGGCGAGCTGCTAAACGACAAACTGCCTGCAGTGGCGAGCTGCTGAAACGACAAACTGCTGGCAGTGCGAGTCTGAAACGACAAACTGTACAGTGGCAGCTGCTGAAACGACAAACTGCTTGACAGGGGCGAGCTGCTGAAACGAGAAGACTGCTGCAGTGGCTTGAGCTGCTGAAACGACAAACTGCTGCAGTGGCGAGCTGCTGAAACGACAAACTGCTGGCAGTGGTGCGACGCTGGCTGAAACGACAAACTGCCTGACAGTGGCGAGCTGCTGAAACGGGAAACTGCAGCTAGTGGCGCTAGCGATAGAAACGGGAAAACCGCCGGTGTCAGTATACAGGTCAATAGGTAGTTTTAGACCGCATTTATGCAGAAGCGTAGGAACGTGAACGAAAAGTCAGAAGGGGCCAGCGACCAAAACTTCGATATCGTCTTGAGGGGAACCCAATCCCTCTACGCATATTTGAGCGTCTTTCATCTTCGCAAATATGTTGCGCTTTTGAATTTGTAATACGGAATTAAATTGTTGATTTTAGCACACAAAAATGAACAAAAAGTGAGGGGGCCATGGCCTCCGCGGCCCCCCGAGTTCATACGCATTATGTTTGGCATTATTTGCGGCGTCCAGCTGGTCGTTTCGGCCAGAAACGGCATAACTTCATGAGTAGGTCCGCTATATTACACCAACCGTGGGCGGCGGGGCGTTATGTTACGACGAAAGGCTTTATATGGTTAAAATTTAACTGATGTTTCAAGTTCTGGGAAGTTGAAGAAATATCGACGGAAGCACTTCCACCATCATTTGCTGTGACAGCTTGCAACCATCTACAATGAAACACAAAAGTAGATGAAAGGCTTGCATAGATGGTTTGGAAGTTAGAGTAGAGTGTAATGTTATTCAGTTTGTTGATTCTACCCTGAATCACCACCTGGCTATAAAGTTCCAGTTGAACCGATTGTTTTCCGTTTGCCTTATACCAGACAAGTTTGCGGAGGGATCGCTATCCAGCTTTACATTGCTCCACATGGCCACACCGTGCCAGTCTTTGGCCTGCTGCCAGTCGACCTGGTGTTGTTCTGCAGTGCCAGCTGACTGCAGTCTGGGGTCTCACACCTGGCTAACTGCAGCCTATTATCACATCTCTTGACCGCGGTGACGGCAAAGGCAGCAAACTGCTCATTGTTAGTGGCAATTGGCAAANTGGTGTCACCGCCAGAGGCGCTGCCATCGCTCTCGGCGTCGGTCGGTGCGGCTCAGCGTGGTTAATATTCTATGACCGTGGGCGTGGTGTGGTTTTGAGGCTGTGAGAGCCCGGTGATGTGGAGCTCCGTCTTGTTACCGTTCTCCTCGCTGATATGCTCTGCTGGAATTGCCGGTTGAAAAGCTGGTCAGTGGCGTGTGACGAAGCTCCTCTTTAGCGAACACTTGACAATGTCAGACCTAGTGCCTCTTGTTGTTTTGGCGACGTGGTTCGAGTGTTAACAGGAGTGTTGTGGTGATCTCCATCGCGCGCAGAGTATGATTTGTAAGTGCGGCTAGTGTTTGCGGGACATTGTGTTTGTTAATAATGATGAGTTATAGAGGAAATCTTACTGTTGCTTCTATTCTGTATTTGGAAAGATCTCGTTTTGGATGCAGCTCTCTGCTTTCGATTGTTGGTTATCCCCCGCCCCGCTGGGGTATTCAACCGAACACGCCCCGCTGGGGGGGGGGGGTAGATTCTGCCCCCTCGTTATCTTCCGAACCAATAACTGCAGCGAGATGCACAATATAGCAATCGAAGGTTCTCAATGAGACACATTTCAAGCATACGCGATATTGTCAAAATAAGGTCATATGTCAGGTCACAGTCGGTCAAAGGTCACCATTGTTATTTTTTTGCCATACTTTCCATCCAAAGCTTTATATTGAGACGAATATCGAACAAAGTGCTACCAAAGATATAATGCATCTCCCGCATTAAGCAAAGGTGAAATTGTCAGCTATTGTCAAGGTCACAAAAGTCAATGTTGGCAAAAAGTCTACGAAAGTCAAGCGGCACATGTCTTATGTTTTTTTTTACACGTATAACTCGATAGAAGCAGTCATTTTCACAACCTGACTCCATCAAAGGTCAAAATGATCCATCAGGCCATCAGGCCATATAAGGTCAAAATTTGAAATTGACTAATGTAACTAAACAAGGCAAGCTTTCATCCATGATCCAACTGATATGACGGCTAAGTTAATATTTAACTTTAACTTGTTAATTTTCTGACAGGATCTCTAGACCAGGTTTGTCTCAGAAATACATTAGTGGTATTTATTTGTCTGTATCTGGTCAATAAAAGCCAACCACCATAATTTTTAAAAATGACGTCATGAATAACATATATTTACAGAGTCATAAGTCAGTCAAAAATAATATATGGCTTTGAAATTTGGTTTGGGTGTCGTCGTTACTTGGTTCTCTCATATATATTTCGTTTATCAAATTTACCAAAAAATGATATTGTGTCAAATTGTCCGAAGAAAAACATGTATTTTATTTTAAGGATCAATGTTTCCATATTTAGAAAATCCGAAATAGCCATTTCGAAGAGAATGTCCTTTCTTTTCTTTGGTATTTTTGTTTGCAGTTTGCTTCAAACTCGATTTCTACGATTTTCCCAATGTTGGGGAAATCCAAATGTTGGAAAAAATAAAACTGATGCTTATCGGTTTTCCATAAAAATGGCATAGCATGATGTCATTAAAGGGAGTGTGCCTACTCACATTGGTCATGTGGAGTTGTTGACATTAGTCTGTAGAACATATTTTTCTTGGCAATTTAAAGCATGCACTTCATTTCCCCAGAATCACATATTAGTTGCTAGATATTTCCAAAAGTCGCCCAATTCACATACTGGCAGTCATATTTAATTATCAATGTCCCCAAGAGCTTTTCGCACTAAGAAGCATTGCTCTTAAATACACGCCTAGCATATTTGTTAGCTCTGGCACAGTGTGCCCCCCCCCCACATTCATTAGGTAACATCTCGCTACTCTGTTCTATATGACGATCCGTTTTTGAGTTTTGAAAAAAACAAAGATGCACAAACAGAAATATAAGTAAAAATTCAACTAAAAGGGCTCCAGACGCGAGAATCTTTACCCGTACTCAATGAACAAAGCAAATAGCTTCTTACCGTAATAAAAATATATTTGACATTTCAAAAGAGTAGGCACACTCCCTTTAAAGCATCATTATCTCCAAAAGTATCAAATCAATCTCACTGGCATTGCGTATGAACACACTGCACCATAAGGTACTTCAGTCTCAAGTCGATCCCTTTGTAGTTATTGAGTTATGGAGAAAATACGGGAGGGGCAGATTTTGCTCCCCCCAGCGGGGTGCAGGTAATAGTGTGTACCGAGCTTCTGAATCCTGCCAGATATCATGCTGAACGTATAAGGTACACGAACTTTGCAAGTTTTCATGCAACTTATATGACGGTGAAGTTAATATTAAGCTTTAATTTATTTATTTTATGACAGTTCATAACAGTGGCGTATTTATAAATCAGCCAAAGGGGAGCACACACTGGTGGATCCAGATTGTCTTCATGGGGGCATTTTTTTGCAAAAAGGTATCCTCATTTTGTCCCCATGGATTTGGGCCGGTCACCTTATTTTGTAATTCAAACTTAAAAAATATACTTTTTCGGAAAAAATGCTCTTCTTTTGGAAAAAAATGGGAAAACAATCGGCAGGATTTTTCGGTCTCCGAAAAACAATACAAAAACGCGATTTTACGTAGCATATACACATACAAGTAATAACAATGTTTATCTCAAACCAACTCGCAGGGGCGTGACCGATAATTCTTGAGTGGGTGTCGGCTGAACATTCACTAAAAATGTACCCTAGACTTTGCCATGCGTGTCAATAAGCCTTTGCAGGCATTTTAACATTGATGTTTCCATTTATTGCGTAGGTTTATTATATTATTTCGCCATTGCGGCGCGTTTTTTATCTTCAAATTTGCCTATACAAACCATAAATTCAGGTAGTGGGTGGGCTTTGTAAAGGATGAGAGGCTAACAATGTTTTTTTATTTAATTCAGCGTTACATCGAACCGAAGGCGATGACGATGGCTTCGCTATGACTATTGCCACCGATGTGACGCCGCGAAGTGAAGTGAAAATGTGAATTTTAGGTATTGGAAAATTACATTTTCATTTTGGAACCAAACCGTAATTGGAAGCTGAGTTCAGTCCAGCATGCTGGGAACCGCTGGAGCAGCTTCCGGGTGCCGATGTCCGCGTCCTTGGGTTTGCGTCGCCTTTTCCGGAATTCGGCGGGCTAATTAGCTTTACATATAGCCTGCTTGAAAATAATATGTTATGAAGAGAGTGGGCCCTGGGGCCAGGAACTACCGTCAAGGAGTCTCTGCCAGACACGAATTCATTTATACATTTTTCTTATCTGTATAAGCAATTACGAAACTTGTGTCATTGCGCGAAGCGGCGCATTTTTTTGCTGTTTTTGACTGTGGATAGCAGGATTTTGACTGGTGCAAATGCTATTTAAAAAAAAAAAATCCCCCGAAAAATTGTGAATTTGCCCAGTTTTCTCCTAAGATCATAGTTTTCACGTTCAGTGCAGGGAACCCGCGAGGGATGCTTGTATTGAATGCCCACCATTTTCCTGCGGGGGAATTTGCCCCTAATGCCCCCACTGGACCCGCCAGTGGGGTACAATTCGAAATGGAGAAATCCAAGAACTATACAGACAATACTTATAAAGCCGCTTGCATTATCAGTAAAATAGCTTTTTCTTGGATATCTTGAAATTTACACACAAATGGTGCCCGTGCGCCGAAGATAACAACATAATCTGAAGGGCGCCCTCGGCCGCCAGGGAGGAGGGGAGGGGCGGGGGCAGGCTCCCATGGCTCTCCCTTAAATACGCCGCTGGTTGATAACTGTTTGTAGGAAAGCTAGGCCGGCCTGGCTTTAACAGCCAACGTTTTTGTTCCATTGTCGTGCGCGCTTGCTAGTTGTCTTATGAATAGGATATTGGCGTCGTGATTTGTTCGAATATCTAATCTGAATGATTGTCTCGCAGAATAGTGGTATTCATATTGCACTGTCTTAAACAGTCACCACATCTTGAATAATGGACCAATAATGGACAATCTCGAATGTCTGACGAAAGTGGCCGGCATTTACTAGTAGGCGTATCGCATAACGCATGTAATTGATGATCTTGTAATACTGGCAAAGCAGCTTGATGACATTATGCGTGGTTTGTTTACATCTTTTCACCTCATTTTATGATGCAGGTAGCTTACAGATATCATTTCTATCACCCCTTGCAGCTATTATTGTTCAAGTGAAATGCAAGCCTATTAAGCAGATAAGTCATGTGGTTTGTTTTTTTAGGATATTACAGCTGACAGGATGCCTAGATCGCATTGGGTGCCGGAGTTCGCAGTGATGTGTTCACTTGCTTCAAGAATGAATGTTTGCTGCAAACAAGACGCAATAGTAATACGAGATGGATTTTCCTTCTACTGGAATACCTGGAGAGGTAAGCGCTGACGTTATGTCCCATGACTGGTATTAGGCGTTCATGAGAGGGATTTTTTGCGATTTTGTATTAAAGAGGTGGACAAATTACAGGTTTCTGCGAGCCCCAAGATCTGTCCGGCGCCACTCTGGTTTATTAAGCACGTTAATTATACGTATTGGCCGATACGCGGATCGCTCAGTCAGTCTTGACAGCTCTTCTCCCACAGAGAAATGAATGCATTGGAGGCGAGCCAAGGCCCGGCGCTACTACGATCATCGACATTAGGACTGGCAGTGGGTCGTTGCGATGTGACCCGCTAAGATGAGACGTCGGAGATAAAGCCAATTGGACGTCGTAACTTCAATTGGTCCATCCCAAGTTTGATCTTTGTCTCGACGAAATTTGATCAAATTTGAGGCTGATAGCTCAATAACTTGTCGATGGCCTACGACGAAAGAAATATAAAAGAAAATGATGACGGTCAATTTCCGTTTTTCTTTAAAGGAAACAGTTGAAAGCTGCTTTACTTTCCCGACCACACTATCATCTCACAATTCAAATTAGTTCCGTTAATCTCCCTTATGCATTTTTATTTTATCAGTTTTTATCGCAAATATTTTCACTTTCTCGTCTATTTCGAAACACCAACATGAGACCGACCACCCCAGTGATCCGGCCGGAATGAAACACCTCCTGAGCTGACACGGGAGCACCATCAGGGCCGCCCTAGCGTCGGTCGATCGCTCCTCGCGGTCACTGGACAAACAACTGCGCTTCTTGACTAGCCGCTACGCCACAAATGGCCGCGGGGTCGGCCGCAGGATTGACTCGGGATCAGCCGCAGGGTTGTCGTAATTGGTCACCACCCCGGGGGACTGGCTGTGACGAACCTGGCTGTCCCGTACTGGATACCCTGGGGGACTGGCGGTGACGGACCTGGCTGTCCCGTACTGGATACCCCGGGGGACAGGCAGTGACGGCACCTGCTGTCCCGTACTGGATACCCCGGGGACAGGCGGTGACGACGCTGGCTGTCCGTACTGGATACCCCGGGGGACTGGCGGTGATGGACCAGGGGGGGGGGGGGGGGGGGGGGGGGGGGGGGGGGGGGGGGGGGGGGGGGGGGGGGGGGGGGGGGGGGGGGGGGGGGGGGGCTGGCGCAGTGACGGACCTGGCTGTCCGTACTGGATACCCCGGGGACAGCGTGACGGACCTAGCTGTCCCGTAGCTGGAATACCCGGGGACTGGCGGTGATGGACCCTGGCGCAGTGACGGACCTGGCTGTCCCGTACTGGATACGCCCAGGGGACAGGCGTGACGGACCTGGCTGTCCCAGTACTGGATACCCCCGGGGGACAGGCGGTGAAAGGACGCTGGCTGTCCGTCTGGATACCGCGGGGGACTGGCGGTGATGGACCTTGGCTGTCCCGTACTGGATACACCGGGGGACTGGCGGTGAATGGACGCTGGCTGTCCGACTGATACCCCGGGGACTGCTGATGGACCTGGCTGTCCCGTACTGGATACCGCCGGGGGACTGGCGTGACCGGACCTGGCTGTCCGTACTGGATCCCGGGGGACAGGCGGTGACGGACTGGCTGTGCCGTACTGGATACCCGGGGGACTGGCGTGACGGACCTGGCTGTCCCGTACTGGATACTCCCGGGGGACTGGCGGTGATGGTCCCTGCTGTCCGTACTGATTACCCCGGGGGACGGCGTGATGGACCTGGCGCAGTGACGGACCTGGCTGTCCGTACTGGATCCCGGGATGGCGGTGATGGACCCTGGCTGCCCGTACTCGGACCTGGCTGTCCGTACTGGATACCCCGGGACAGGTGGTGACGGAAACCTGGTCTGTCCGTACTGGATACCCCGGGGACTGGCGGATGACGGACCTGGCTGTCCCGTACTGGAATACCCCGGGGACTGGCGGTGATGGACCTGGCTGTCCGTAACTGATAACCCCGGGGGACTGCGGTGATGGTCCTGGCTTGTCCCGTACTGGATACCCGCGGGGACTGGCGGGTGATGTCCTGGCTGTCCCGTACTGGATACCGCCGGGGACTGGCGGTGACGGACCCTGGCTGTCCGTACTGATACCCCGGGGGACTGGCCGTGATGGTCCTGGCTGTCCGTAACTGGATACCCCGGGGGACTGGCGCGTGACGGACGCTGGCTGTCCCGTACGGATACCCCGGGGTAAGACTGGCGGTTGATGGACTGGCTGTCCCCGTACTGGACCTGGCTGTCCCGTACTGGAATACCCGGGGGAAGGCAAGTGACGGACTGGTTGTCCCGTACTGGATCTCCGGGGACTGCGGTGACGGACCTGGCGCAGTGACGGACGCTGGCCTGTCCAGTACTGGATACCCGGGGGACGGCGGTGACGACCTGGCTGTCCGTACTGGATACCCCGGGGACAGGCAAGTGACGGACCTGGCTGTCCCGTACTGATACCCCGGGGGACTGCGGTGACGGACCTGGGCGCAGTGACGGACCTGGCTGTCCCGTACTGATACGCCCGGGGGACTGGCGGTGATGGACCTGGCTGTCCCTACTGGATACCCGGGGGACTGCGGTGATGGACCTGGCTGTCCCCGTACTGGTCCCGGGGACTGGCGTGATGGAACCTGGCTGTCCCGTTCTGGATACCCGGGGACTGGCGGTGGTGGTCCTGGCTGTCCGTACTGGATAACCCGGGGGACTACGGTGATGGACCTGCTGTCCGTACGGATTACCCGGGGGACTGCGGTGACGGATCTGGCTGTCCCCGTACTGGATACCGCCGGGGGACTGGCGTGATGGACTGCTGTGTCCGTACTGGATACCCGCGGGGACTGGCGGTGATGACCGCTGGCTGTCCCGTACTGGATACCCGGGGGACTGGCGGTGACGACTGGCGCAGTGAGGACCTGGCTGCCCGTACAATGGATACCGCCGGGGGACTGGCAGTGAACGGACCTGGCTGTCCGTACTGGATACCCCGGGGACAGGCGGTGGACGGACTGGCTGTCCGTACTGGATACCGCCCGGGGGACTGGCGTGATGGACCTGGCTGTCCCGTACTGAATACCCCGGGGACTGGCGGTGACGGACCTGGCTGTCCCGTACTGGATACCCGGGGGATGGCGGTGACGGACCTGGCTGTCCCGTATGGATCCCGGGGGATGCAGTGATGGACTCTGGCTGTCGTATGATACCCGGGGACAGGCGTGATGGACCTGGCTGTCCCGTACTGGATACCCGCCCGGGGACTGGCGGTGATGGACCTGGCTGTCCGTACTGGATACCCGGGGATTGGCGTGACGGACCTGCTGTCCCGTACTGGATACCCCGGGGGACTGGCGGTGACGGACCTGGCTGTCCCGTACTGGACCTGGCTGTCCCGTACTGGATACCCCGGGGGACTGGCGGTGATGGACCTGGCGCAGTGACGGATACCCCGGGGGACTGGAGTTGTACGAGACTGGCTGTCTCCGTACTGGATAACCCCGGGGACTGGCGGTGACGGACCTGGCTGTCCCGTACTGGATACCCCGGGGGACGGCAGTGAATGGACCTGGCTGTCCGTACTGGATACCCCGGGGACTGGCGGTGATGGACCTGGCTTGTCCCGTAACTGGATACCGGGGGACTGCGGTGATGGACCTGGCGCAGTGGACGGACCTTGGCTGTCCGTACTGGATACCCGAGGGGGACAGGCCGGTGACGGACCTGCTGCCCGTACTGGATACCCGGGGGACTGGGCGGTGACGGACCTGGCTGTCCGTACTGGATAGCCCGGGGGACAGGCAGTGACGGACCTGGCTGTCCCGTACTGGATACCCCGGGGGACTGGCGGTGACGGACCTGGCTGTCGCGTCTGGATACCCCGGGGGACTGGCGGTGACGGACCTGGCTGTCCCGTACTGGATACCGGGGACTGGCGGTGACGGACCTGGCTGTCCGTACTGGATACCCGGGGACTGCGGTGATGGACCTGGCTGTCCCGTACTGGATATACCCGGGGGACTGGCGGTGACGGACCTGGCTGTCGCGTACTGGATACCCCGGGGGACAGGCGTGATGGACTGGCGGCAGTGACGGACTGGCTGTCCGCCACCGGCAAACTGGGCATCACCACCGTCTCTACCGATGAACAGCGTAAGTCAGACAATGTCTGGCGACGTCCACTGCTTACTCTCAGCACCTCACACTGAATGGAAACTGATCGTGCAAGTGGTACAGACTGCCAGTGCTATGTCGATACCGTTGAGTGATTTTATTGTGACTCATTGTTGTGAAAACGGCGGTGTTACCTGAATATCGAGGCCAGTGCCGAACACCGCCTTGACCGTGACCTGACCGTGACCTGACCGTGACCTGACCGTGACCTGACCGTGACCTGACCGTGACCTGACCGTCTCACCGTGACCTGAACCGTGACCTGACCGTGACCTGAGACCGTGACCTGAGACCGTGACCTGGAGACCGTGACCTGAGACCCGTGACCTGAGACCGTGACCTGAGACCGTGACCTGAGACCGTGACCTGAGACCGTGACCTGAGACCGTGACCGTGACCGTGACCTGACGTGCCCGACAGCGCCGGACCGGCAGTTCCTGTTATCGGCGCGGCTGTCTCACCTCTCTCACGAGCTGCTGCGGCCGGGCCGTCAGTCGGGTGACGTGCACCGCCTGCTGCTGCGCCTGCTGCAGACTCCGCGGCCTGATGCCGACTTCCTGCCGGCCATCTGGGCGTTCGTGCTGCTCACTGAGCCGACACGACTGGCCCAAATCCTGTCGGAGGTGAGCTGATCTGAACTGTACGAGTACAGCGGGTGACGATGAAATAGGCTTATTAGCTGTTATAGTGGTATCACATCCTATCCATATATGTATTGCATATTTCTTGCCAGTCGGTCCGAGTATATTTCCTCGCAACAATAATTTTCATTAAAATACAGTTCGGACATAATTATATAATTATACACATAAGCTTAATGTCTTCTGATCGTTTCCTTTCTCTCCGATTACTGTGCTCTGTTCGCACCTGTCCTAGCTGTCAGTTGACTGACGTGTTCTCTCTAATGTGTCGTGTTTGTGTGTGTGCGGCTGTCTCAGGTGGACGAGGCGGGGCTGCTGACGGCCGCCTCGCCGTGGCTGGTGCTGGCGGACGGCTGGACGGTCGGCGCCGCTCGTCTGGCGCAGCTGCCCTCTGCCGCCAACGTCACACTGGCGCGCCGTCAGCTGAGTGGCCAGCTGACGGCGCCGCTGGCCGCCATCGCACGGCGGATGGCGCGCCGCTCGGTGGGTGTGCGGGACGCAGACATGGTGGTAGAGACTCAGAGAGATACATGTATTTGCATGCACACAACGCTCACCACCACCACCACACATTCACGTTATCGCACATAACAGGGCCACTGCACACTAGGGTGTCAAAAAAAAAACTTTTTGTCCGTGCAAGCTGTCCACCCAAAACGGGGTGCTCCTTTACACAAAAAATATGCTGACCAAGTTTTGTCCCCCTCCTTTGAGTTTTGGTCCCCCCGTTGCCTTTAAAAGGTCAAAGTGACCTATGTAAAAGGTCAAAAATCAAAATCATCGCACAGACCTCGGCGTATGCTAATTTGAAAGCTCTTGTTGAGTAAAATGCACTCGTGAAAAGCAAAACGCTCTACCTTTAATAGTTTTCGCTTTATGAGACATAAACCTCTACTAAAAGCACGTTTTAGTGTATTGTGCCCTAAAACGTGCTTTTGGTAGAAGTTTATGTCTCAAAACGAAAAACTATTAAGGTAAAGGGGGTTCGATTTTCTCAAGTGCATTTTACTCATACAAGAGCTTTCAATGACACACGCTGAGGTCTGTGCGACGAATTGATTTTTGACCTTTTACATAGGGGTCACTGATTTACAAGGGACACTGCCACCTCCAAAAAAAGTTCTCAAATGTAACGCCGTTTGTGGTGCAAAATGATGAAGTAATTGCTGCTGAACACGATTATGACATTTGTTTCTCACAAACATTACTCATTTTCATGAAAAATGTCGTTTTAATATTTGGCTGATGGACGTCGTATAAGAAATTTTTTGGGAAAAGAAAACCTGCAACGCTGCCTAAGTATGACTAGTGTATGCTAATGTATGGCCAAAGGTAAAACAAGTCGACTGTAATACACATTTACAAAAGAGAGACTACGACATCGGCTAAACGGTCCCCATTCAAATACATTGGGGACTTGGAGATGTTACAGATGTCAAAACCAAACTCCGATTTCTCTGTGAATTCGACCTCAGTGTTGTTTTTAATTGTACCATACATAATTGCAATGCAAGCAGCCAAATGGCTATATCAACTCAAATATAATGTTAAGGTGGCAGTGTCCCTTTAAAGGCCGGGGGACCAAAAATCAAAGGAGGGGGTGAAAACTTGGTCAGCATATTTTTGGTGTAAAGGAGCACCCCGTTTTGGGTGGACAGCTTGCACGGACAATTTTTTTCTTCTGGGACACCCTTCTGCCCACTCTACCGAATATACGATATACATATGAATAGGAAACATAGACGCGCCTCCTGCAGATGGTTGATGTCCGACATCAGTCGGCAGTTGATGACGCTGCCCAGGTCCCGCGCCCTTGTATGGCCATTATCTAGGCAGCGCTTCATTTAGGGATGCAGTAAATATGCTATTTACTGAGTAGTTTCAGGTGTCTGTAGTTGGCTGTAACTGCATCTATGTTCAGCTGTATGCTCGCCATGACGTGTACACGTATGCGTTGACTTGGCTGTGACGTCACCTATGATGTGTGTGCTGGCAGTTTGACGCGGAGCAGACGTTTGTGGCGGCGGCGCTGCTGGCTGTGGCCGAGTCTCTGCAGGCCGGCTGGACGGCCGGCTGGCTGCCTGAGCTGCCGTCGGCCGTCACTAACAGCTGCCAGGTGCCGCCAGTCTGGGCGGCCGCCGGGCCACTGCTCACCGACAACATACAGGTGAGCGGCGCAGCTCGAACTGGCCAGGCAGACGGGTGTCGCGGCAGTGCCAGGTCTAAAGGTTGTGTCATGTGAATTGATTGCGAAATTGTCCAGGGCCAGGCGAACTGTCACTGGCTTTATGTGACCGTGACTGCATCTCTTGAGCTCTCCTTGTCTGACTCTCAGATCTGCCTGACTCTCAGATCTGCCTGACTCTCAGATCTGCCTGACTCTCCCTAAGACCTACCAGCTGTCCTGCCTGACTTTTCGTCTGACCTGTCTGATTCAAGCCCTCTGACCTACCTGTCTGACTCCTGACCTATCAGACTGACCCTTCCTCAGACCCGTCTGATCTTCCCGACTCTTCATCAGACCCGTCTGATCTTCCTGACTCTTCATCAGACCCGTCTGATCTTCCTGACTCTTCATCAGACCCGTCTGATCTTCCTGACTCTTCCTCAGACCCGTCTGATCTTCCTGACTCTCCCTCAGACCCGTCTGATCTTCCTGACTCTCCCTCAGACCCGTCTGATCTTCCTGACTCTCCCTCAGACCCGTCTGATCTTCCTGACTCTCTCTCAGACCCGTCTGATCTTCCTGACTCTCCCTCAGACCCGTCTGAATCTTTCCTGGAACTCTCCCTAGCGCGCCCGCTCTGACCGCATGGGGAATTGTGCCTCACCTGCCTGGGATGAGCTGCACGCAGACAGTCAAATGGGTCTGGCTCCGACTGAGGCAGCTGCAGCCCAGCTGAGCACAGCTGAGACAGCTTGAGACAGCTGAGACGCTGAGACAGCTGAGCCAGCTGAGACAGCTGAGACAGCTGAGACAGCTGAGACAGCGTGAGGACAGCTGGAGACCAAGCTGAAGACAGGCTGCAGGCAGCTGAAGCCAGCTGAGGTCGTCACTGGTGTCGGTCTGCGGCCCGCCGGCCACTGGAACGTCACCTGGGGGCTGGACTTCACCTTCCCAGACCTGTTCCGCGACTCCCATCTCATCAGTAAGTTACCGCCGGCCCCGGCGGCTGCATCTCATCAGTGAGTTACCGCCGGCCCCGGCGGCTGCATCTCATCAGTGAGTTACCGCCGGCCCCGGCGACTCCCACCTCATCAGTGAGTTACCAGTGAGTTACCACCGGCCCCGGCGGCTCGCGCTGGTGAGCTTCTGACGGCGGTGCTCCGGCGGTGCGAGTCGGTGATCACTGATCAGGGTAGTGGTCTGGACTGGTGCGGGATACTCAGCGCGACGCAGCTGCAATCTATAGAGCTGATGGTGGCTGCTCCAGATGGGATAATCTAGGTGCTGCCACCACGGCTGCTAATATCGCACCCACCGACGGGTGTTGGCAGTCAGGCTGCAGCCAGGATAACAGGAAGTGTCGTCTGCAGCTGCTCGGCCCTGGACTGGGCCTGTGTCGACATAAGTCAGTGTTCGGTGAGCAGTGTGCACCCCTCACACGGTCTGTGGCCTCACACAGTCTGTGGCCTCACACGGTCACACGGCCTGTGGCCTCACACGGCCTGTGTGTTGGCAGTGTGCACTCTGCCCTGGCACGGCATGATGGCTTACGACGTGGGACCGGAGCGGCGCGCGCGTCAACCGCAGCGGACTCGGCTTCAGGATACTGGACACGCTGTCCGAGCAGCTGGGCTTCACGTGAGTCACTCACCCCGCCTGCCACGCAGTAGTAGACACCAGGGTCACCGTGAGTCAACTCATCAGTGTGAGCAGCTGGGCCATCACGTGGAACAGAGGCGGTGCCGCCTGCCGCGCACACAGGAGATGTGTCAGCTTCACAGTGGCGCCACGGTGACTGGCTCTGACGCTCCCTATGGTCACCTGTGTTGTGTGGTACGGGCAGAGGCTGTGACGTCACCTGTGATCATGTCCCGTCTCCAGGTACTCTGCGGTGGAGCCGCCGGACAGCCAGTGGGGTGTCCAGCTGCCGGACGGCTCCTGGACCGGCCTGGTGCGGATGCTGGTGGACGACCAGGCGGACGTGTGTGGAGCGTTCGCGCTGACGCCCGCCCGCCAGACGGTCGTCGACAACACTCAATCCTTCTACACCGACTACTACGACTTGCTGGCGCCCAAGGCCAAGCTGGACCACGGCCTCTTCATCTACAAGGACCCGTTCACGGCTGAGGTGAGGCTGAGTGCTGGCGAGGGGTGCTGGAGTTGTGTGTGATCCGGGCTGATCTGGACAGTGAGTGGTAGATAGCTCACAGTACTGCGGCGGTTGTCATGAACTCGCTGGCGTTTCACTTCAGTATCATGTAACGCCTCGTACGCGTTGAAGGCTGTAGTGCTAATAATAATGCTGGACCCAGAGGCCCCAGGCGCCTGTTCTGGCAAGTCTATACCAGCAGCTGCCCACCAACTGAGTTATTGGGAGTGTTGTGCCGTTTGCTGACTCGTCTGTCCGTTAACGTGTGGCGGGTGTGGCACGCTGGCGTCGTTTGATTCAAGGCCTCTCGCCGTATCTGCCGGCCCGCCCGCCTCAGTCTGGCTGTCGGGCATCTTTCGTTGACGATTAGTGATGTCTACGGTCCCCGTCCTGCTGTACCTCATCACCGTTCGGCGCCCTCGCCCGCACTTACCACCAGCAGCCCGGCCGCCCCGTCCCGCCGCCGGGCCTGTTCCAGTTCACCAACTGTCTCTGGTACATGTACGGCGCCACCATCAACCAAGGTGAGACATTCTCTGGTACATGTACGGCGTTCTATCAACCAAGGTGATGCGCTGGGTAGCTGTGTGGCATCCTGTGACACGCTGTGACATCATGTGACAGTTGACACGCTGTGACATCATGTGACACCATGTGACACTATGTAACATTATGTGGTGCAATGTGACACCCTGTGACAGTGTGACACCCTGTGGCATCTTGTGACACACTGACACCCGGTAGTGACACCCTGTGACATGTGACATAATGTGACACATTGACACTGTAACACCCCTGTGACACACTGTGACATCCTGTGACACCTTGTGACACCCTGTCACACCTTGCGACACCCTGTGACACCTTGTGACACCATGTGACACGCTGTGACATCATGTGACACCATGTGACACTATGTAACATTATGTGGCGCAATGTGACACCCTGTGACAGTGTGACACCTTGTGGCATCTTGTGACACACTGACACCCGGTAGTGACACCCTGTGACATGTGACACATTGACACTATAACACCACTGTGGCACCCTGTGACACTATGTGACACCCTGTGACACCCTGTGACACCTTGTGACACCATGTGACACCATGTGACACCCTGTGACACCCTGTGACACCCTGTGACACCATGTGACACCCTGTGACACCCTGTGACGCTGCGCGGCAGGCGGTGAGCACCTGCCGTCAGCCCTGTCCGGCCGGCTGCTGGTCGGCTTCTACTGGCTGTTCACGCTCATCTGCGTGGCCACGTACTCGGGCAATCTGATCGCCACACTAACGGTACCGAACGTGGCGCCCGTGGTACGAGACGTGTATGACCTGGTGAACGGCACGGACATCGGCTGGCTGACCGCCGCCGGCACCGACATCCAGGATATGGTCATGGTGAGCGGACTGATCGCACTCAGAACATCGCTAGAAATGACCACGATGGTATGATATACAGGGTGGGAACGGACCATACGTGAACCCAGGTGTGCGACTTTACGTGACGTATTTTCGATTTGGGATGTTTATAATGGCTTCTTCTTTTATTTTAACACGCAACTGCTACGACAATTTTTCGGGTCGCGAAAATAAACATTTTTTCATGATTTTCGAGCTGGGATTCCAAATTCGTTGCACGTCACGCTATGAGGCATAAGATGAGCTATCTATTGAGTCAAAAAATGTATATATTATGCTTGTTACGAGCGAGCGCGAAGCGCGGAGCGATTCCTCATTGAATACCGGATTTTTCTCACATATAAGCGGCCGACCCGGCCGGGCCCGGCCCGGCCGGGCC
>VOPJ01010338.1:14243-62527 GCA_014673585.1 Semibalanus balanoides | reverse complement strand
TTCACCGTCGGAGGGGGGGGGGGGAGGCTGGTCTGAGGCGTAATGGACTGTCGAGTGCAAATGACTGTCGCACGCCGGCCTGCAAGGACACGGCGACCGACGATCAACGCGCAATTAGCTAATTACTGTGTCGGAAGTGAATGTGAGCCCAACCAGGTGCGTATTTTCCCAAGAGGTGGAAGTGGACCAAGTGGTGAAGTTGTAACGAGTGATAACTTAGTTAAAGCGTTAATGTATTTTTGCATGTGTGTTTGCAGCGAGTTAATGTTCTGGTGTTAGTAACAGAAGTCACCATCCCCCGCGCCAGGAGAAGATAGGTCTATAGTTTATACACATTGCCCAGCCGGCCGGTCGCTGGTGAGGTCACGGACTGTAAGCCTCTGGCGGTGCACAGGTGACGGGCCGTGAGACCAGCCAGTCACAGCACTGAGTGCTTGCAAACCGCCGGCGTCCCTGCTGCTCACCTCGCTAATGCGGCGGCTCGGTGGCCGATCACACTACTGCTGACCTCAGACCGGCGTCTGTAGACTGGCGGTCTGTGGACGCGCTGTAAACCTGCCGCACCAGGCTCAGTTCACCAGACGCGGTCCTGGGGTTCTGGATACCTCAGACAGTAGAACGTTAGGCCTGGGAATCCATGTGTTCCTGGTTCGAACTCTCACTACTTGCGATTTTTCCTCGTCTCTCCTTGGGTCCGGATAGCTTCGGTGGAGTGTTGGGCTCGAAATCCATGGGTTCCGAGTTCTAATACGGCTAAAGGCGAAGTCGCCGGCTCTTCCCGCCGACTGGTGGTCGCCACAGGCATCGAGATTTGTGTAACAGGTGTCCACCTGTGGTCGTTGTCCTGGCACTGCCTCGAACCCCACGGATAAGCCATCGGGGTGTTTCAATTCGTGTTTGGATATTTCCTGTGTGAACAGAATGATCTGACTAACCACCACGCCCTAAACTCACAATAATTAATAAAAATAAACGACAGGCATATCGGGTACCGCATGTGCCCCCTGATGGTGATTTGAACGATGCTGACACGCGGTCTCCGCCGGCCACTTGGCGATGGTAGGTGGTGTTTGTTTCTCCCACCTACCGCTGTCGCCAACGCAATGATCATTAGCAAGTCGAGCAGACAGACGGGCGTTGTACGGTGCGTGCGCGTAGTGAAGATATCATCACCAGTAAACAACGTGGGCTGGAGGCCGTGCGACACAACAGCTACTGATTGCCTCGTGTTGTGCCGATTTGCGTCACAGTTTGGCGGCTTCTTGTCTCGGTCCCGTCCTATTTCCAGTGTGGTGGAGGCGTGGTTCGTGACTTGTCCGGTCCGCCCCGGCCTAATGTGGCCCGTTGGTGAGCTGTGGACGCCACTGGAAGGTCCTAGAAAGAGGAGCCGGTGGTGTGGCGTGGCCGCGTGGCATGGCTGGGTGTAGCGTGCCATGGTGAAGCGTGCCGTGGTGTGCTCTGGCTGGGCCTTATATGGTGGGTGGGGAGTGGATAGCGGTGTGAGTCAGCCTCTTGACGATCGTCCCAGTGTTTAGCGGAGATGTTTATAGGAGTGTGACTGGTGGTGATGGAGTGGGGGGAGGGTAAAGGATTCCGACCCAGTCTGGTGTGTGCTGAGTAGATTTGTAACGTGGTAGACCCATTGACCTTTTCTCGCAAACATTCACGGCCTGTTGGGAGTTGAGGGAAGGGTCAGCGAGCGCTCTAAGAGAGGTGCGACTTTCGTTAAAATGCTATTTATCTGCAGCATAGTTAAAATGTGTACCAAATATGCATCTCATTTGAAATATGGGTCGGTAGCGAACCCTGGTAGTAATGTTAACCCGAAGCGGTCAGTCAGGACCAAAAGGGTTGACCGCGTGGCCGAAACTAGTGCGTAAACTAAACTAAAAAAAAAAAAAATGCCACTATGCGAAGTAAGTCGAATTCATACCAACATACATGTTTCATCTTTTATGTGTAAGATATATAAAGACCAGTTTTAGCTTTTTCACATCGTACTTTCACGTGTGATATGAACTATGTACTTATCATCTAGCCTCTAATGCCGTCCCAATTCGTCCGACCGTCTGTATGTCTGTCCGCATCCGCATATGTCCGTCCGCATATGTCGTCAGTATATGTAAGTGCTCTGACTGTACCTAACCCTGCCTTTGTCTGTGTGCCCTCAGGAGCAGGTACTGCCTGCGGCAGACGGTCCTCCGGGGGGCGGCGGCCCGCCGGCTGCTGCAGCCGACCCGACTGCGCCGCAGCTGGCAGAGCAGCTGCAGCTGGCTGAGCAGCTGCAGCTGCTGCGCTCTGAGAACGCAGCGCTGCGCAGCCGGCTGCAGAAGCAGCAGCAGCAGCCGGCAGTAGGGGCGCCCATCAGCGACGCAGAGAAACAGCTGCTCAGGGACAACGAACTGCGCTGCTCCTGCTCTGCACCGGCCTCCATCACAGGCGATGTGAGTGGCTGAGAGGGGTGGAGAGGGATCGGGCGATGTGAGTCGCTGCGCTGCGGATGAGTATCTCTATGTGTCGGTGCGGTACTCTATAACGATGGATCAGGTACGAGTACGGAAGCTATCTCAAAACGTGCGCTCGTTGCTGTTGCCTTCACGTTATTTGCGTCATGCAAGTTAGAGGTGTACGACACACTTTTCTTCTCTTAGAGCACACACTTAAAATAGCAAAATGTTCAGTTATCCCAATTAAAAACAAGAGGACAAAGTAATATCCTCCTGTGCTTACATGGATCAGTTTGAAACATGGCCCGGCGTCGCAGCGTCACTGGTGCGTTCTCTCGAGTCCTGCGTCATATCGCCGACACTAAGTCTGCCCACCGGCATGGCCTGCGTCATATCGCCGACTCTCAGTCTGTCCGTCGTAATGGCCTGCGTCATATCGCCGACACTCAGTCTGCCCACCGGCATGGCCTGCGTCATATCTCCTACTCCTCAGTCTGCCCACCGGCATGGCTGCGTCATTATCGCCGACACTAACAGTCTGCCCACACGGCAAATGGCCTGCGTCATATCTCCGACACTCCGTCTGCCCACCGGCATGGCCGTGCGTCATATGCGCCGACACTCAGGTCCCTGCCCACCGGCATGGCCTGCGTCATATCGCCGACAGTTACTCAGTCTGCCCAACCGGCATGGCCTGGCGTCATATGCCGACTCTCAGTCTGTCCGTCGTAATGCCTGCGTCAATATCGCCGACAAACTCAGTCCTGCCCACCGCATGGCCTGCGTCATATCGCCGACACTCAGTCTGCCCACCGGCATGGCCTGCGTCATATCGCCGACACTCGGTCTGTCCGTCGTAATGGCCCGTCATTGCGCTCGGCTCTATCACTGCGATAAACAGCGGTGTGGACCCGGCTCTCGTGGTCGGTGTTCGTGGTCGGATCTCGTCCCGCTGCACCCAGTTGAGATCTGACCGTATCTTATCGGCACGATCGGTGCACGGACTGTGCGTAGATGGCCCCGGCCGCCGCCCGTACACTGTGAATGACGCGCGACTGATTATAAACACGGGCGTGATTGGGAGGTCTCTTTCGGCATCGGCGGTTTAGTGGTAGAATGCTTGGGAGGTCTTTTTAAAGAGCGTCAGGGGTACCTAACTTTTCTAAGATATCCACCATGATGTCGCTGAACTCATCGCACGCATTGGTGGGATACGTGTGACAAGCGTTTGCGCATACTCCCACTTCCACTGCAAGGTACTCTCGGCATGAAGTGACGCAGGTCCGTGCCATGGTGGCGTCTGGCCCAGGTGTATGCTGGGCGCGGGTGGCCGACCGGCTCCGCTGCGGCTGGGTGTCGCAGGCAGCAGTCTGTTTTTGCTGGGGCTGTTTTGTGAGCTGGGGAGAGGGAGGGAGGGGAGGGAGAGGGACGGGGCGGCGGTGTGTGCCGGCGGGGGGTGTCACGAGGCAGGCAGGGCTACGTGCACCGGCTAGCGGTGGCGTCTCATGAGGGGAGGGACATCAGAGATACTGTGGGGTGGTAGAGGGAGGGAAATAACAGAGATACCGACAGGTGGCGGGGGAGATGATATCTCTCGTCCTCCGTCGGGTGACAGAAGAAGGGAAATGACGAGGATACCATCGGATGGCAAAGGAAGGGATGTGGTAGATACCGTTGGGTAGCAGAGGAAGGGAACCGACGTACGGTCAGAGGGGGTT
Source organism: Semibalanus balanoides (assembly GCA_014673585.1). Classification (NCBI taxonomy): domain Eukaryota; kingdom Metazoa; phylum Arthropoda; class Thecostraca; order Balanomorpha; family Balanidae; genus Semibalanus; species Semibalanus balanoides. The sequence goes on along the minus strand of VOPJ01010338.1, from coordinate 58,362 downwards.
GTTGAGACTGGCTGTGTTGCGTACCCGGTGGTTTCATTTGTCCCCCGCATGATGACTCATGCGCTGGTTTGTGTCAGGACCACGGGATGGGTGTGTGTGTACCGTGTGGCTTATTGACCAGTTTTTTTTAAATAAATTAAGTCCGAATGTTCTGTATGGATGGCTTTCCGAGGTCAGGACCCGCGCTAAGCAGAGCCTGTTGCGCTGTCCTGACCTCACAGCACCCGATCGCGCCATTCCTGTTGGCAGGTGCAGGACTTTAGAGACGAAAGTTTTACGTGCGCCGACATACCTGGACCAACGGTCCGCCCCCGCTGCGCTGACGTCATCCGTGGCCTTGAGTGCGACCGGCTGCCGCCGGCCGCAGGCCATGCCCGTCAGGTGCAAATAGCGAGCGCCGAAGCGACTCGAACCCAGGCTGCCACTACTGAGATAGGTCAGAAGACCAGCGCACTCCCACTGAGCTACGGGGGCGGACTAAATAACAACAGCATCGGTATAAAGCCGATGCTGTTGTATGTGTGATGGCAATACTCGGCGTCGTCCCACGTTTGCAGTGAATGGCCACTGAAGGGGGTTGTCCCCAGTCTGTGGCGTGCACTGGGGTGGGCGTCGTGTGTCGTGAAGTGTCGTGACGCTATGGGTGAACAAACTCATCGGCTAGGTCGTTCCTGCAAAACAACAACAGAACAACCCGGCAAAAAACACGGACACAGACACTTGGCGTCAATACATGCACGTCGCCGTTCAAGGATGTTACGAGGAACTAGTGTATTTTGGTAGCGATGTTTTTGCCGTAATAAGTTATTTCCGTTGCTTATTTGTTTGTATGTATTGTGTTGGTCACTTCTCAATACCAGCCACAAGGTCATGGCGCTTCGGTAGACTCATGGCAAGCGGTAAAATGTGTACATGAGGCAGTTTCATGCTGTTTGTTACGTACAGACCTCAGTCGGAACAGTTAGGTCTCGTACAGTTAGTTAGATAAATAGTGTGTTTTTACTGTGTGTCCGGAAAGATTATCACATTGGCTGGTATTGGGATCGCAGTTGAATCGCCATGTCTGGCACGGATTGTGTATCACCGTCCGTCGCCTGGTGTGGTGCCGTGCTCCTGTGTGTCTGTGTGTCTGTGTGTCTGTGTGACTGTGTGACTGTGTGTTACCGTGCTCCTGTGTGACTGTGTTGCCGTGCTCCTGTGTGACTGTGTCTGTGTGTTACCGTGTGTCTGTGTGTCACCGTGCTCCTTTGTGACTGTGTGTCTGTGTGTTCCCGTGCTCCTGTGTGACTGTGTTGCCGTGCTCCTGTGTGACTGTGTCTGTGTGTTACCGTGTGTCTGTGTGTCACCGTGCTCCTGTGTGACTGTGTGTCTGTGTGTTCCCGTGCTCCTGTGTGACTGTGTGTCTGTGTCTGTTCCTCAGGAGAAGGGCCGGGACCTGGGACGCTCTGCGTCGCAGGATCTGCTGACGCAGACACCCGACTGGGACAAACAGTCCAACTCCTCCATCTCCAGAGTTCTCCGTGGCCGATCTTCAGGTGGGTCGCGACCCCCCCCCCCCCTATCTCGCTCTCCTGGTCCGCCTGCAATTGGCCAGTCATGCCTGCCTAGCGAGAGGGATGCATGGCGCTGTCATTGTTTGCAAGTGAGACGCGTCATGAATAGTTTGATTAGAGCGTCTTTGGATGTCACGTGATTTGTGGTTGGTGAACATCGTTCATCGGTGTTAGCGCTATTTATGACTGGGGGTGAATCTTGCCGTAGAATGGTCTCGCGGTATGCTGCAACCATTGGAACGTTTTATCTTTCTCCCCTTCACTTCTCGGGATCCCCGGGCCGATATTTCCCCAATAACATTCATGACCCCTGACCACCATACCGCATTATATGTGTCGGAAATATGTGTGGCATCTTAGATATCGTGACTTTAAATTACAGTCACTGACCTGACCTTGATAGACTTTGACCGGACCTGAACAGACCTGATCTGACCTGACCTATCTTACCTTACCTGACCCGACCTGGCGTGAGGTGACTCTAGTTGCGGACTTGGTCCGTTTTGCGGCTAACGCGATTGCTGGACCCGCATCACTAGGACTGCAGCAATCGCTGCCAAGCCGCATTGAGTCGTTTATGGCCTCGCATTAATCGTGTAGATTAAACGTCGCCCGTAGTATCGGGCAGTGCCGGGATTTATGGCGCTGTAAAAGCCGTCTCCTGCCTACTTGGCAATGCATCGCGCTTCACCCGTGCCGTACTAGGCTTGCATTTGACTGACAAATGTGATGCGGGTTAGCAGTGGTGCGATCTGCCCTGCTGTCTTGCTCCAAGACCATTCAGAATTAAGATACATGGATTAAATAAACCACGGAATATTCTGTATTGCATCGATTTCGCTTTTCAGAAGATCATATGTTGACGTGTCTACGTGCAATTGTATATGTTTTTATCACGTATTGGTACGTGGAGAAAACCTGGACACCCGACATGGGATAAACATGTCTGTATAACATGTCTGAATCTGATCCTCTTCTTCCCTCTGCAGGACCGGATCTGTCAGATGGAGGAGACTCACCACAGCACCAACGAGGAGCTGCAGGCGACGCTGCAGGAGCTGACTGACCTTCAGGACCAGCTGGCCGCCCTGCAGGACGACAACAAGCAGCTGCTGCAGCAGAAGTCGGTGCTGTTCGAGTCGCTCTGTGAACAGACCGAGCGGCTCGAGGATTCGAAGCAGCAGGTGCAACAGTTACGGCAGCTGCTGATTAAAGAAGAGGCAGACCGGCCGAAGCTGCAGGAGAGAGAGCTGATGCTACAGGATCTGATCAAGGTGCGTGGAGGAAGGAGGGATAGGAGGGATGGAGAGAACGGGGAGGGGTAGGTGGATGGGTGATGATGAACATTGTGCGATGTTTTACAAGCTCATGGCGCTTGTGTGTTTTGTCGTGAAACACCATCTATGAAATACGCTTTCCAACTTTAACTCCTTTAATACTAATATATGAAAATGGATGCAAAATGACCTGAGCCCTGATGAGTCGGTGCTCTATAAACCTCATTTAACCAATATGAGACATGACGGAGAATGCACTTGCGTTAGGTTTAACAAGAGAAAAACGTGAAACTCATTGCGACAGTGATGAGCCTACTCGTGGGCGATTTGATCCACACTTGCCCTTGCTCAGCATAGCTGTGCTGAGAGCCTTGGCCCGTCACTCACCACTGGTCATCTCCGGTTCAGTGGAGATACGGTCTCCACTGGAGGTCGGTGACCCGGGGAGATTGGCCTCCAGATAGATGAGACAGATGGTGCGACAGGTCACGGTCGGCTGCGTTCAGCTAACAGATGGACGGAAGGGCTTGCGGGGGTAATTTCACAGAGTGCTCTGATTATTCACGATTTGGGTGGTGGGGATCAGGTAATAATGCATCGAGTGCTACACGATCGTCTGACTTTGTTCTCAGTTGAAATGTGGTTGGATTCAGAACCCCACTGAATATTCATTAACCAGAACTCCATTGATATCCTCTATATTGAAGTTTTATCATAAACAAACGTGCTTTCAAGAGTCTCAGTGTGAACGTAAACCTCATCATCAGCTGAGGCCCGTCTTCTGTTCTGACCTTGATACAATCTGCCGACTGCTGAGTCACGTGTTGGCTGGCAGGTTTAGGCTTCGGTCGGAGGCTGATAGCGCCTGTTTGGTACGGTTTACCGCGACCAACTGCCGTCAGTATCACCCTGATCTCCACCCACATCAACAGAGAAGAGCAGGCTTGGCTGGTACATCAGATCAGCGTATATGTGAAGACTGAAGAGCGGTGTAGACTGGCATATGTATGCAACAGGCGATGTGAAGCTAGATAAAGTGATTTATCTGCAGACCAGGATTCCCACATTGTTGCCTGTCAGCATAAACTTGGAAGTCGAATTGAGTTTAAAAGTACTGATGCCCTTTGTATTGTGTGGGTTGGCCTCGTCTTATTCATCGTGTTTTCAGTGCCTTAGTGCTACGCTGCATGTGGAACTCTCTTGCTTGTTCTGCGTCTCGCGCGACATTTCCTAACATATTGAGTCTCTGCTCCCAGTTGTCAACAGGTTTCAAATCGACGGTGAATAATTGAACGTGAATAGAGTTGTCTGCATTGGCCTTGGTTATTGATATCGAAATTCGAAACGTGTGTGATGAGTAGTCGCCATTACCAGTTGACATTGCAAACATGGACTATTGGACTATGATATGGCGTCGTGGCATGCCGAGTATGCTCTAAGTGAGGAGTTGCGTCATCGGTCATCGCGCGGCTTCGTTTTGATAACAGTGATTGGATTGTGCTGTACTACGGCTTCGTTTTGATAACAGTGATTGGATTGTGCTGTACTATGGCTGAACAAGTGGTCAAACGAAGTGGCCTTGCTAACGTGGTATGCCGTTGCTTACCGAGTTTGCTCTAAGTAGAGGTTCGGTGTTGGGGAATCATTGGTCGCGGTTCCTTTCGGCAGAGATTGTGGCTTTGATGGTTTAATGGTGTTCCGTGTCCTTTACGGAACGAATGGATTGCATTTGACCAGGTCCGGCTTATCTGACCACCAAAAAAAAAATAGCTGCCGACCCCGGTCTGACCCCGGTCTGACCCCTCCGGACCTCCACCTGACCCTGTGAGACCCCGTCTGGCCCCTGGTGACCCCGTCTGGTCCCTGGTGACCCCGTCTGGCCTCCACATATTGACCCTGTCTGATCCCTTGTAGCCTCATCTGACCCCTAGTCAACCTCGTGTGACCCCATCTGACCCCGTGACCTCGTATGCCCTCAGGGCGCCCACGCTGAGCGGGACGCGTTGCAGTCCCGCCTGGACGACCTCGAGGAGCAGCTGGAGGCGCGCCGGGACGCGGAGGCTAACCACGAGGCGGAAAAGGCAGCGCTGCAGGACAGGCTCCGTCTGCTCGAGTCCACCGTGGAGGCGGCGACGGCCGAGAGGCGCCAGGTGGAGAGTCATCTGCAGGACTCCCGCCAGGAGGCCAGCCACGCCCAGATCGAGGCCGATAGGATGAAGGAGCTGCTGGACAGCGCCAACAGCAAGGTACGCCGGGGGCAGCCGTGTTAGGCTGTGGGGTTAGTGTTTCCTGGAGAATGTCAAAGGTATGGCGGATAGTGTGTGGGGGACGGGGGTGTAACCTGGACAGAGTCAACTCTGTCCTGGTAACATCCCCCCACACCACACGGTGCGGTGCTGAGGGGAAGATTCTGTGCTGCTGGCTATGACAAGGTCCAGGGACGCCACAGAATAGCGTTGAGGGTAGCCCGCGTGGTGTGTGTTGCGTCGGTACCTAAACAGTGGACAGTACCGACAGTTAGATACGGCGGAGAATGGAGGTGGTAGGGGTCTGCGCGCTGTGTGCTGGCTGTTGGAGGTGTTGGTTTATCGGAAACCCTGGAACCTGTGTGGTCCTCGGGATGTCCTGGGTCCCCGGGAGGTTCCGATATGAACTCGTGCTGACCGGTCTACGCCGGGTGGCGGTGTCATGGCTGGTGTGATACTGGTGTGATACGGTGATACAGGCTGGACTGGTGTGATACGTCTACACTGTCATCACCGTCTTCAGCTGGCACAGCTGGCTAGGTGGCGCCAGGAGGTACCCCTGACACCTCCGTTGACCTCCCGGCTCCCGTCTTGTACCCCTCACCTCCGGACCCGGCTCCCGTCTTGTCCCCCTCACCTCCGGACCCGGCTCCCGTCTTGTACCCCTCACCTCCGGACCCGCATTCCGACCCCCGGGTACTATCTGAGTCATCAGAACTAGGGCCTGGCCGCGGGTTATTTCAGACCCTGTGACTCACCGCCAGGGAACTGATGTGTATATTTGGGCAAATGTTTTCCAACTGCTGCCACTGACATGTTGCCCTTCACTAAGTGGAATGCGCCTGTTTGATGGATAGGTCTTTGTTCGCTGCATCACGTCACTGTCTATCTTGAGCACTGAGCAGTGTTATCTTGGGCGTCCATTACCCTTGAGTCCAGCCTGAATTGCATAGAAATAGCTGTGCCGTTCTGGGTGCGCGTTGGCTTTGTCATTTTGAGTGGCTGCTGTTAAAGCGGAGGCGGATATTTTCACAAACTCGTGATAGTTGGTCGTCCGTTGGTCTGTATCACACAAACCAGTTGGGTACACCTGTATAACCACCGTGCGTGTTTCGGTGTCCGTTGATAGATCTTCTACATTGCAAGAGGACATGTTTGGAGTTTCGACATGTTTGGAGTTTCCCCGAGTGTTGGGTGTGTTTTTTCTGAGTCTCCCTGACTGATATGTTGTTAGCCGGGGATGGTCACGGTTTGAGCCGTGCTCATGTGATTCACACGGCCTTGCTCAGTGCCAGCGGAAGCTGGTTGTCCCGGGATTCAGTCTGTGCGTTCTGTTTGGTATGCGCATTGAAGCGCTGACTGAGACGCTGTGCGCCCGTGTTGTTGCGCTCTAAAGCCTCAATCACCGTCATCATGTGCGCCTGTGTGACCTCCGAATTAGGACGGATGCCGTTGTGATAACGCATGTCTTCGGTTGTCGGGTATGCTGCCTGATCAAGTTTGTTTGCTGGTGTAATACATTCGACATGCGTTATCTTGATCATCAAAGCTAGACGACCTAGACATCTCAGATTCCGCTCCAACATAGTGTATGGGTGTTTTTCTGGGTCCTGATTTCGATAGTTGGGTTTGTAAGGCCGCCATGTTACAGGGTCACAAGATACATGCAATTCTCCGGACCTTGTACCCTGTGGCCACGCTGTGTTCGGGCCTCCTACCCAGTGGCCACGCTGTCCTACCCTATGGCCAGTGGCCACACTCTCCTACCCTATGGCCAGTGGCCACGCTGTCCTACCCTATGGCCAGTGGCCACGCTGTCCTACCCTATGGCCAGTGGCCACGCTGTCCCACCCTATGGTCAGTGCTGTCCTACCATGTGGCCACGCTGTGTTCGGGCCTCCTACCCTGTGTCCACGCTGTCCTACCCTATGGCCAGTGGCCACGCTGTCCTACCCTATGGCCACGCTGTGTCTGGGTCTCCTTTTAACGTCTCACCGTGCTGTGGCCTAGTTCCCCTGTGTCTATGTTGTGTCCTGTCTGTCTCTACCCACCCCCTAACCTCGCTGTGTCCGCTGTGTCCGCTGTGTCCGCAGATTGACGAGTTGCAGCAGGCGGCCGCGGCCAACAACAAGTCTGAGCTGGAGGCGCTGCTGGACGCCTTGCGGCAGGAGAAGAACCGGGTGGACGAACGTGCCGCACGTCTTCAGGAGACCGTCAGCAGGGCACAGTGCGAGAAGGCCACCCTGGAGGAGCAGGTGGCGACGCTACTGCAGGAGAACAAGGTTAGAGGCCGGCGATGTGAGGCTGTAAGAACGCTAGGAAAAGTGGGAGGGGCAGTGAAACATTTTTTCAGAGAAGCCCATCTTCTGTACAAGATTGTGTTGCAGAGTTGAGATTCTCTCGTTGTGGTGTATCCTTTGCTCTTTATCATATTTCTATTCCTATTAGTGAGTGCTGGCAGAAGTGGGGGTCTGTTACCATGCTGGTGGGAGGGTTCTGTTATGTTGTCATGCGCAGATTTTGTCCGTCATGACAGTACTGTGCGATATGCAGATGGAATGAAAGTCGTGTCATGTGGTGTCATGTTCCCATGTGGTGGGAATATAGCGTCGGTGGATTGTTTGGTATACAGTGTTGGATAACTGCGTCTGAGGAAGTTCTTCGTCACAATGATTGTTAATTGACCGTGAATGGAAATGCATTCAGCTGAAGTAGGGATTGATGAATTAATCTGTACGATTGAGGCTCATTGGCACGCAAAGGTTTTCCTTGATGACTTTGAATGGGTTAGTTAGGTCAAGAAGTGCTGAATAATTGTACGAATTGCAGCCGAGTGGCTAAAATGAAGCCATATTGAAGCATTGTTTAGCACTGCAACGGTTCCAACGTCAACCAAGTCCCAAGGTAACAGCTGTTGGAAGAAGTGCATTGACTGTTCTGTTTAAGATGTGAAAATAAAGGAGGTGCGGTGACAATATAGCGGCTTGCCACCCTGCAAGCTCCAAGTGGTCAGCTTTCGCCAATTCGAGATTACTTACGATGAAACCAACGCCTGCGTGACTGCATGTCTTAACGTAACGATGATGATCACTATAAGCCGCTTGATTGAAGCGGTGCCTCTCGTTAGACAAAAATGTACACCTCCGCTGTACGATGGCCTCTTTTCTCTCCCAGTTCCCATCCTCACTGCTCGAAAGTTTGTTCTTTCAGAATGTTCCGTCAATAATATTTCGAATTTATTTCTACTTTCCATGCTTCATCCACATGACAGTTCGGCCGTCTGTCAGTGTAGTAAATAAACTAGACTGAACATAGCTCATATTTCCTCTTACACTGCTTTGTTCACCAGGTGGCCAAGAATAACGCGAAGAAGGAGCTGAGTGACGCGCAGTATCGCTATGACCAGCTGATGGAGGAGAAGAACGCAGTGGTGGCCGCCTCCGATCAGCTGCAGCAGACTATAATGGAGCTAGAGGCCACCTGTCAGAGCCATCTAGAGGACAAACGGGAACTCAAGGTACGTGTTTGGGAACTTAGGTGGTGGGCAGGTCGTGATTGTTTCGGCCGGGGACGTATGATGAATGATGCCAAGCGTTGGCCGGGAATGTGAACCATTTGTTTCCTTTGCAATTGGTGGGCGACATCGTGGCACTGACATTGTTACGAAGCTGTTGCGAGCAACTGAAACGCTGAACGAACGAATAATTACTTATATTCTCTTTAACGCTGTGGTTATGTAAGGCATTGTAATAGTTCGTACTTTAAAGCTTTTTTGATTGACCTTAAAAAAATTACGTTTAAGTTATTTTATATTTAATTTTTGTATGAATTTTCGAGCACGGCTCATGATCACATACACAAAATATAAAAACACACCGATTAGCTTGTCATCAACACATATCCAAGAAAACAACTTTACTGACAATGAGCGTGACACTCTGTTCGTATACACTATAAACGAAGTAATGACCATACAACGAAGTAATGGACAACGAAGAATTACTTCGTTGGCAACAGCTACATACTAGACGAAATGCTCTTTTCTTTATCATATCTGTTGATATGGGCACTTTTATACTGACTTAAATGTCAGTTTAACACCAAAACTACATACATTCTGAAAGCTAAAGCAATAGCTCTCCAATCAATAGGAGATTTTCCCAGCTATATGTGACCTGTGTGACACCGGTCTGCCCCTACTCGTGCCGTCCCGAGGAGCAGGCCAGTCTGAGTGACACCTGGTGACCTGACACCCGTGTGACACCGCCCCGTTCCGTGCCGTCGTGCAGGCCAGTCCTGTGTTGACAGCCTGGTGACCCGACACCCGTGTGACACCGCCCCGTACCGCCCCCAGATATCGTGCCAGGCTAATCTGAGTGAGCAGCAGAAGCGAGGCGGCCGAAGACCTGGCTGGAGAAGACCCGCTGCGCTGGAGTCGACCTGCCGAGGAGCGGACACAAACACCGCCAGGAATTGTATGATGTGGCGCAGTCCAGCCGACTGCTCATTGTCGCGTCCGCGTCGCCAATGACTTCAGGTAAGACAGGGGGATGGGACACCAGGAGAGAGGTACTTCTGTGGGTGAGTTTATGGATGACGAAGCGGAGGGGGGGGGGAGGATTTCGGGCCGGGGTTGTGAATGTGGAACCTCATGGTGAGAAACATGACGGATGCAGGGGGATGTCAGGGAGGGACTTAAAGAGCGAGACGGAGAGGGTCGGGGAGGGAGGGTGAGACTGGGGACATTGGTTTTAGGGACGGGCTTCAAGGGCAGGTAATGCGGGAGTAACTTCAGGGTGAGAGAAGGGGCATGTCATGGGAGGGAGGTGAATCGGGACTGGGAGGCAGGAGAGAGGTACTTCATGGTACTTCAGAGCGTGACGGGCGGGACTCGGGAGGCAGGAGAAGAGGTACTCAGAGCGGTGACGGGCGGGACGGAGGCAAGGAGAGAGTACTGGCAGCGCGGCTACCGGGCGGGCACTGGGAGGCGGGAGAGAGGTACTTCGCGCCGCGTGACGGGCGGGACTGGGAGGCAGGAGAGAGGTACTTCAGGTACTTCAGCGCGGTGACGGGCGGGACTGGGAGGCAGGTGTGGTACATGAATGGTACAGGCAACTATAACTGATGTTGAACGAAGTAAAGGGAAGGGAAGAGGCTGATTAACGGAGCGAGTCTCGCTGGATGTACCTCGCAGTGTCCACGAGTCAGGAGTATCAATCAGACCAGACTCTGTCCACTTCAATCACTGCAGTCTGCTGCGAGCTTCGACCTCAAACACACCTACACCCACACCACCTGCCTTCCGTGGCTGTTGTGCGACACACTAGCTGTTATTTATCGTTAAACCATGACGCTGGCCCACCAGTGACTAGATTTTGATTGGCTACTGTCCAGGTCAGTCAGGACACCCCTCTCCCCCCCCCCCTCCGCCGCGGGCGGGTCCAGCCACGCCGTGAGGTAGCGTCCTGGCGACAGGGAAGGGCCGGTCAGGCCCAGAGACGGACCGGTGAGAAGTATTCGTCCAAGTCGACTCCGATGTCTCTGATAGGGTTTCGCAGCATAATTGTGTTCGTTTTCCTGCAAAGTAGAACAGCGCAGCTGTTTCTGTTTAATTTTGCGTTGTTTGGTGGATTTTTGCAGCCCTTTGCATTAACATTGTGTCTTGGTCCTGAAGCCCAATTTAGTATCACGGCAGGATTTTAGCAGGCGCTGTAATAAGTTTGCATAGCCTACGTGAGCTTTCATGCGCGCAGGAAGGCTTTTAGCTTTTATGCGCCCAGTGTCAACAACACTGGCACGCCAACCCAACCGCCTAGCTTATACTTCACTGCGCTTGGCGCTCGTTCTGTACAATTATTTTCACCACTTATATTCCCAGTTGTGTTGTGTGGACTGGTGGCTGTGTGGTTCCCCGCCTGATAATCACCGCGAGAGGCCCCGACGATCAATAACAGCCGCATCGTCGTAAAGCTACCATCACCACTACTGTAGGTTGTATGTTCTGCTCCAACTGGAGAATCTTCCGTGCATCGGTTTAGTATTGTTTCCTTGCGATGCCACCTTCGTTCGTAAGGCTCATCTCTGTTGCCTGGGAAGGCGTTCTGACTCCCTTGGCAGACGAGAAACTTGCAATCGTTTGCGACTCGTGGGTGCGGCTCTGAGCGGCGACAGAGATAGAGTGTCTGGGAGGGAAGTTCGGACTCCAGTGGTCCCTCTCGATTGCTCAGACTACTGCCCTGCGATCGATCAACTCAGACGCCGAGTCGACACACAGACAGACATACAGACGACTCTGGCCGACGGCAAAAGGTCAGGGCGGGATTCGAGAGGCCCAGTCGGCCAGCCAGCTTGGTAGACGCGCGACTTCAGACGTGTTCATGGAAGTTGGTTATATCCGGAAACAATTCCATTTGTGGTTATATTTTGTGTTGTGCAGGGTATACAGTATACACTACAATTGAGTTCAATCAAGTAATTGAATACTTGTTAACATGCATGAGTACGAGTGCAAAGTGGAGAAATGCATGGTTTTCAGCTTGCGCTTGTGGTGCGAGCTTATACATTGTAGCATGATTGGGTTGCAGCTAGAAAACAAGTCTTGACGTGGTGGAGCCCTGTTTCCGCCTGTCGAACATGCAGCGGTTGAATTTAACTGTATTGGTCCTAGGTGGAACGCTCCCGTCACCCATCAAAGACTAAACACTTCAGACGGGTCATCATGATCGAAATTCGTTCATTCTTGTTTTCTGTGCGGATTCTGTTATTGTCTGCTACGCGACTAAGCTGGTAGCGTTTTGTCTTAGGAACGCTTTGTCGTGAAATGTAAGCATAAATCACCTCAAAACGTTGATTTCCTTCACTAGTGGCCAGTACGTGTGTTAGTCTCGACTTTATCTCACCGAACGGCACTGGGTTTCTGAACGGCGCTGGGCCCCATTCCATTTACATTTACATTATTTACTAACTGTATATTTGTCACTGAAAAACTGGTCCTAAACTGTCATGTTGAAAAATGGTCTGTCAAGAAATGTTAATTTGTTCATGCATTGCAGTTTGCATAACCTTCAGCTGTGGTTCTAACTCTATGAATACTTCAATAATCAGCTCACTCTGATGTTGATAATCTAAAAAAGAAAATATGGACTATATTGTTTTGCCGTATGAATTGAATTATATTAGTTTGTTATTTCCCTGACAATGTAGGCGACTGGTGACAAAGGGCCAGTCGTACCAGCCCTTTGTCACCAATCGTGGCGAGCCGCACCGTACCAGCCTGCAACAATGCTCGTAACAACCTTTTATCAAACTTCGTTAGATAAGCTTGTACACACTTCTTAAAATATAAAACAAAACTACAGTCCAAGTGAATTGTCCGATATTTCATTCAGAGTTCGTTTGCGATATCTGACACAGACCTACCGAGAAGCATAAATGTCACGTTTGCCTATGTGCTGACGGCTGAAGCCACCGTTGGCAGTTCCTCGCTCCGTCTCGCCTCGACCCCGCCTCGGATGGAGCCGAGTCTCTTCGTTATTCTGAGCAGAGTCGGCTGATCAGCGATTTCGTCGGCGGCTCACGTTGTCAGGACGGCTGGTGGTCTGGCGGAGGACACAGACCTACTCTGGATACATAGGAAACGCCGCTCTGGAAACATAGGAAACGTCGCTCTGGAAACATAGGAAACACCGCTCTGGAAACATAGGAAACGCCGCTCTGGAAACATAGGGAACACTGCTCTGGAAACATAGGAAACGCCGCTCTGGCCACTGTTAATACGGCTGAGATGAAGCAATGTGGTAGCCGTGAGGATGCCGCGGATGGCGGGCGGTGGTTCGTCCGACCCCCCCCCCCCCGGGGGGCTGACTTGTGACCTTCTGTCGCTGTCTGTCACGCACCTCTGATCGCATGTGATATTTGTTACTAAACTACCTTCTACGTCATTCGATCTATAATTTGCAAAAAAGATGGCAATAAACCCGAAGTATGAGTGTGATGCCTACATTACTTTTGATTTGTATTGAGCGATAAACTGGACCATGAACCAGGCTGCGGATCGGTCGGTTTGTCAGGTTGACTCCGACTCCACTCCGACTCCGACCCTCCGGAGTCGACTCCGACTCCGACTCCGGACTCCGAGATCGACTGCGACCTTCAACCCAGGCCCGCTTGGATAGCCGAATCTAAGCCAGCCCAAATTTGCTATAATCTTGAAAACTCGGTTGTAGATATCGTCCCCAAATTGTATATAGCGCAATGGTCTATAAATTCATCACTTTTTCAGAAATAAATAAGTAAGTTATTGGAGTAAGAGATGTTCATTGATGTCTTATGCAACACCATTTTTATGCGGGAAAAAATGACGATACATGTATGCAAAATGAGCATGAAATTTAAGTTTTCACGCGATTGTTTTAATGGCATGCTTCTGTAGAGGAATCGACGGTCATATAATCGAAACAAGCAGAACGCCAAAAATATATTTTCAACTCCAATTGCGTAGTAGCAATACCGGGAAAAAAGGCCCGCAGTTTGATGAGACCGAAAGTAACTTGCCACAAGATACCGGTCGGTAAAAGGTGGAACGCTTAAAGGAAATAATTAACCTTTTTTGTTAGCAACAATTTCTTAGGCTCCGTGTGGTACAACATGATTTAATTTTTATTTTAAAGAATTCAATAAAATAAATTCCTTGACTAAAGGTTGTAATTTTTTACAAATTAAAAACAATAAACAAGTTACATATACTTCATTTGAAACTTCAGCATGACCAGTGTACTGTTTTCCCATCACTATTTGAACGCACCGTATCTGGCCCGCCGGTGTTTTCAAATTTATTCAACGCTGGACCAATGTCCGTGAAATTAAATCCCCGACACTAAATAAGATCAGTGGGTCGTTGCCACATGCATCGATGAGATTCTGATGTAATTTCCCGACTTCCCGTTGTTTTATTGTTGTTATTTTTGTTGGCGAAAATTACTATTCTTCATCGATACATAATCTTGTGTTATATACAACCAGAAACAAAACTATCAAAATTTCCCCTACAGATGTTCAAATAAATCGCAAATATATATATATATATAGTAATTATATATAATCATATATATATATATATATATATATATATATTTAATTTGAGGGCCGCCGCAACCACTAAAAGACCGCTATTAAACCGCATCGTTTAACTGCTAATGTGGTTAACTGTTTGTTCAAATGGTGTATTAGTATATAGAGATCTAAACGGAACAAATTAATCCACAATAAAACAGTAGGAGAACCGAAATAGCATTTTTCCAATTAATTTCATTTAAAAAGAATGTCCGCAGTTTGATAACGACCAAAAGTACTGTGAAAGCACCCTTGCAAGTACGGTCGTTTAAAGCTTTGGAACGCTTGATTAACTTTAAATTGCATATCTTTCGGAAATTGATGTTTATAGCAAAATGTGACGATTTACAATAGTATTTTTGGTCTCGGTTTGTCGATTTCAAGTGAATTAACTCCTTTTTGTGCGGAAAAATGTAGTATTTCTCTTGAGGCAAAAACTTTACTTGAAATAGGTACAAGATAGTGTGGTATTGTTTGTCCGACTTCAGAGTATAACTCCATTTTTTGTGGGAAAAGGTTAATATTTATTTTAAAAAAGAGAGGGAAAACACTGAACTCGCTTGACAAGCTTAGAAATTGCTTTGTAAGCCGGGAAATTTGGGTTTTTTTTTTAAAAAAAACCAATTCTACAAAACGGATTGTATTATGATCGTCAGGCAAGAAATCCTTGGAGTGGGCATTTTTGACCTGCGACCCGAAGACATTCATTGAGTAAAAAGTTGGTTTCTATTACGTCCATGGTAATACTAATACACACATTATTAGTCAGAATTGCGATGGTATTGGGAAAATAAACTTTAGTGAAAAAGTTCGAAGACTTTCAAAATTATCCATCGGCCACTGGTGAATCCATTAAAACTTCTGAAAGTACGATGCCTATGACGTGCTGCCAAGCCGGAGTCGGATTCGGTGCAAAATTTTACCGACTCCGACTCCGTACTCCCTCACGGCAAAAACTTAAACGACTCCCGACCGAATCCGACTCCGACCCGACTCGGCAGCCTTGCCGATGAACTAATCGTAATTGTCATATCGAAGACTGCTGAGTGCTGATTGATGAGTATATCTTCTCGGCACTCATAGGACATCTTCTGATTAATTATTCTTATGTGGCCTTCATATCTAACCATCGTCGAATAGATTGGCGCCGCTCGTCGAAGGTCACAGCATGGTGGCCAATGGCGGAAATGTCACCGGCGAGACTTTGAGGGTTATGGACAGCTATTGATTATCGGTCTGCTCGCTGGTAATGAACCGCCGCTCTTCGTATGATCATAGCGTGATATTGGTAGGCGCTGGCGGATGATTGCTGTGCATGGTATGGATCGGGCTCTGGGGATGAGGCTGCTCGATACACCTGTCGCCGGGCTTCAGGGTGGCTTCACGTGATCGGTCACGTGACTGGGGTCCAACTAGTAGGATCAGTTATCTGTTATGGTCTGTTAACTGTGGTATCTGAATGAAGTGGTTTGAAGAGTTACTTGTTGTTTGTTCATTTGCTCCGATTTTGCAGGTCTGTGTGGTTTCCTCCTTGTCAGCTTGGAGGAGGAACATTACCCCGTCAAAGGCTGATTTGTTTGATACCATGATATTCGGACGTCCGTCGCACTATCTCTTGTCCTCGATCTCTTTTGGTGTTCTTGATGCCCTCGACAACACTATTGTCTGTTGAGTATTTTCTCCGTCGCCTTTCTCGCCTTCCATGCGTCGCCCTCCCCATCTGCCCTCCACCCACGACTTTTATACTCTGTATGATGTATGTTCTTGTGTTCTGCGTCGCTTCCCTCGCCTCTCACACGCGTCCCTCCTCCTCCCCACAGACGGAGGTGCTCTGTGTTCTGCGTCGCTTCCCTCGCCTCACACGCTTCCCTCCTCCTCCCCACAGACGGACGCGTCCCTCCTCCCCCACAGACGGAGGCGCAGGAGCACTACGAGAAGATGGCGCTGGATAACCACCGGCTTCGGGAGCGGGTCAACACACTCAGCTCTGACCTGGAGAAGGCGAGGGTGGCGGCGGTGCCGGCCACTCCTCCGTCACCCACTGGGCCGCCGTCACCGACCACCGAGAGACGCCCATTGCGAACTGTTCAGTCACCAGCTGATGGACGCCAGGGCCGGCCTGGTCTGATGACGCGACAGGACAGCAAACTGTGCGTCAAGACGCTGATCGAGACGATCGAGTCGGCCAACAAACAGGCGAAGGCTGGTAGGTGGCGCACGTGGTGAAAGATAGATCGGTGTTGTTTGTGTTTAATCTCCTTTTCCAGTTCTAATTGGTGTAAGTTGTCTGTGCTCTGTCAACCCCCCCCCCCACAAAAAAAACACACACACACAACACCGAAGTATACACTGATTCATTGTAAGCTGCAATTGTTAATCTGAAATGCGTCACTTGCACCGCTTTTCGTTGACACATTTTCAGCTACGTGACCATTCACATGTCTGCATCAGATCATTTGTTTTCAGAAAGCACTGACTGAATTCCATTCATCCATTCTGCAGTCATTTGCGGCGATGTTTTGCGGTCATCTGCGATCCATCGCTAATGGATCCGCTGCCACATTTGTAGACGGGCGAGGGAGAAAGAGAAACGGTTTTTACTGGCAAACGATCGATGTGACCGGTGACCTCTGATCCACACAGTTCAGAAATGAGCCGAGATAATAGTTTTGATTTTGCTGTTGTGCTGGTACTTTTCGGTTGGTTATTGGTGAAACATAGCACAGCTCACTATCAATCAGTAATTCAAATTGATCCTACGAAAAATACGAATAGAAAATTAATGTTCCTCAAAGGTAGCAGTGCATAGTAGATGGGTGGTTGCTAGAGGGAGTGAATGACATTTTCCATTGCATCTCCAATGTTTCTAGATCTCTTGAAATTGTTTCCCATTAATTTCACCTCCGTTCAGCTAACGATCTTCCCCCGCGCTGGCTCTGATCAGTGCGAGGGGCAACATGAAACAATTTCCTTTACTGCACGATACAAATTAAAAGCCAGCTGCTAATTCCGATAGATCTGCAGGTTTTGGCGTCCGTTCGCCGTCGTCGTCGCTACCGTCATTTCGAGAGTGTTTCTAACGGCGCCTGAGCCTGCAACTAACGGCGACGGACGCTCAGTCTGCTGTGTCGTCTGCTGTGCCGTCTGCTGTGTCGTCTGCTGTGTCGTCTGCTGTGTCGTCTGTTTGCTGATAACGGTTACTGCCGTGATATTTCTCCGGGGAGACATTCCGTTGATTGGTGGGCAGTGAACGGACGCCATCGTTCTGCGGTTCGCTGGGCAGGCGGGTCACCGATCCAGTCTCGTCTATTTGTCTTAGTCTCTTGGAGGGGTCATCAGATGGAGAATGTGTCCCCGGTTAGTACTCCCCGGTTACTCGGTGTATGTGCGTCAGCTGGCGTTGGCTTGAAGTTTGAACATGTAATGCAAAGGTGAAGACTATGTCTTACTATTCAAAACTACGGTGCTGCACTGATGCGTGACTTATGATGACTGCTTTAATGTTAATGGTTCATTGGATTTGCTTTTTTAAGTTTCTGCTTTTAAATATGTAGACAGCAGCGTTAAGGCAAACGTTGGCTTTATTTATATTTTCGTAACATCGGCTTTTAGGGCGATGTATTGCACGATACCCACAGTTTAACGTACTGCCTTTTCATCGTTATCTTCGATATCAACATAACCACAGACCACGAATTATTGTTATCAGTTGTAGCCTGGCTACAGTATCCCAAATGGTCACCGAAACTGATGCGTCGTCGTGGGCGTCGTCACCTTCCGAAATTTGGGGAGGCATTTTGAAGTAAATTATTTCAGTCCAACACCCATTGCCGCCATGTTATAATCCGAAAATGTTTGGGTGACGGTCCCCCCCCCCTCCTCTGGCTTATTCCGACGTCCATGGGGCGCTCGCATAGTGCTGCTGCGAGTTGTAAACTACAGCGGAATCCTAAAATGGTCACCAAAGCTGCTTGAGTTGTTTCATGGGCGCCACATGGTCGTAGCAGCTTAGGCGATCTAAAAACCCCAGCTATCCACCGCCACCGAGGCGTTGTCGACGGTTAGTCGAGAAACGTTACCTCAGTATCGCTTTGTCCCGCGACGGCGGCGGTGTGCCTGTAACACCCAGGACCTGTAACATCCAGGGTCTGTAACATCCAGCCCTCCAGGCAGACTCGCCTGTGTAGCACGGCTGACTGGACGACCTGTGACGTCAGTTTCTTGTTAGCGTCGCTGCGTTATCCTGTCCTCGCGTTGCTGAGGAGCCGGTATTGGATTTAATTATTGCGTGCCCGGGAGCGGCAAGGCCTGGGGGCGGCTGGTGAACGTCTGTCCCCGGGCGCGTGCAGGGTAGCATGTGTTGAGGACGGTGGGGCAGAGGGAGGCGTCCAGTCGTATGTCGGCCGCGGACGGGACGTTTCGTGACGTCATGTGCTCTGGAGATCGTGGGTGATTCTGAATTGAGGGTGCATTGAACATCAGTTCGCTCTTTGTGGGATGGGGGGGGGGGGCTTTTCCACTTAGGCAGTAGTTTCTTGGCAACGTCCTGCGGCTGGCGAGGGATTTGGTAAAAAAGCCTGCTGCGAACCTGCAACCTTTTATCGCCTAACTTTGGAGTCTCACGCCTAACTTTGGAAGCCTGTGTAAAGTCCATGACCCATTTAGTTCTCAGTCAGCCTGCGCTAAAAGCTATATCGGTCGGCGGGCTGCGGTTACCATAGCGTTATGGTTAATATCACACCGCCGTCGTACGCTGGACTACAGAGTCCTATTCTCAGTGGAAGGAAGCTGCTCCGCGCTGCAGCTGTGCGTCTGCGTGCCTCAGGCCGTCCTGTGGTACTCCTTCACATGTCGTCTTCACTAGCCTCGGGGTCTGTGTCGCGTCTGTCTGTCAGTCTACTGGACCTCCGTCTGCTGTGCGTGTACCCTGGGTCACAGATCGGTCAGCAGTGACTGATGTGACCATACCGGCCGTGGTACTGGCTGTCCAGCACGGCCGCCTGCCGGCCACCATCACCGTCACATTAGCCCGCGCACTGTCAGCAGTTTTGGCCGGACGGTTGCAATCACCATCACATTACCCCGCGTACTGACTACGTGATCGGCACTGTACAGTGTACACTGCGCACGGCACGGTGATGTCGTTGGGCTCGTGTTGTCGCCTGAGCGATGCTGTGTTCCACGAGGGAGCATGTCATGCACGACGCTGTATAACCATAGCAGTTCCGGCGGGTTAAAGCTTCAGTCATCATCTAACATGCCGTGCCATGTCCCTGACCGGCCGACAGGCGGCTCAGCGAGGAGTGACGTTCTGTTAGCGGTGATGTGTGACGTCCTGTAGCGGTGATGTGTGACGTCTGTAGCGGTTGATGTGTGACGTCTGTAGCGGTGATGTGTGACGGCCTAGCAGGTGATGTGTTGACGTCTGTAGCGGTGATGTGTTGACGTACTGTGGCGGGTGATGGTGACGTCTGTGGCGGTGATGAGTGACGTGCTGGCGGTGGATGTGTTTGACGTCTTGTAGCGTGATGGATGTGACGTCTGTAGCGGGATGCTGTGACGTCTGTAGCGGTTGAATTGTTTGACGTCTGTAGACGGTGTTTGACCGTCTGTTGCGGTGATGTGGACGTCTGTAGCGGGATGGTGACGTCTGTTGGCGGTGATGTGTTGACGTCTGTTGGCTGGTTTGATGTGTGACGTCTCGTGCTGGTGATGTGTGACGTTCTGTGGCGGTGATGAGTGACGTCTGTGGCGGTGATGTGTGACGTCAGTTGGCGGTGATGTGTGACGTCAGTTGGCGGTGATGTCTGTCATCAGTTGGCAGTGATGTGTATCAGCTGTTGGCGGTGTGTTTTCGCTGCAGACTGGTAACTGATAGTCATTGTTGGCAGGGCGATGTGTCGGTAGTGAGGTGAACGGGGCAGTGTGCCGCTCATGTAACGGAGGCAGCCAGACATACGGTTCGCGCCTGTTCAGGCTCTGGTTACTGTGCTGTTGTTAGCAGGCTGTTGGGTCCGCTCAGGGCACTATAGCACTGGTCCATCCATGCGAGCATTTCATCTGAGTGCTGCGCTTAGCATTGCCGCCAAATTATTGGACCTTATAGTACAATTGTAGCGGCTCAGATATTGTTTTCTGAATATCTGGTCGTTTAATCATTTTAGTATAAATGTGACGTTCCAGATATATGTTTTCTGGAGCTCTAGTTTCCCTCCACCGAGTGTCCGTCGTCGTCTCCATGTCCACACCACTGACCCAGTGTCCGCCGTCGTCTCCCGGCAGAGAGTCGCAGCTCGTCCCAGTCCAGCCTGAACTCTGAGCCGCAGCACCCGCGCCTCACCGCCTCTGCCAGCTCACCGCTGTTCAACGCTCCGGCGCTGCGGGGCGGTACCGACACGTCACCCTCCTCCACGGCCACTTCACCGGGCATGAGGCCCTTCTCCCGCAGCTACACAGGTACGGCCGGTCCCGCCTCCTCCCGCAGCTACACAGGTACGGCCGGTCCGCCTCCCGCAGCTACACAGGTTACGGCCGGTCCCGCCTCCTTTTTTTTTCCCCCGCCAAGCTTTTAAAACCAACAGGTACGGCCGGTCCCGCCTCCTCCCGCAAGCTAC
The DNA here is from genome assembly GCA_014673585.1 of Semibalanus balanoides. NCBI lineage: Eukaryota > Metazoa > Arthropoda > Thecostraca > Balanomorpha > Balanidae > Semibalanus > Semibalanus balanoides. Next base: position 37,561 of record VOPJ01010338.1, on the reverse strand, counting down.
ACAGGTACGGCCGGGTCCCGGCCTCCTCCCGCAGCTACACAGGTACGGCCGGTCCCGCCTCCTTCGCAGCTACACAGGTACGGCCGGTCCCGCCTCCTCCCGCCAGTGACACAGGTACGGCCGCGTCCCGCCTCTCCCGCAGCTTACACAGACGGCGGTCCCGCCTCCTCCCGCAGCTACACAGGTACGGCCGGTCCCGCCTCCCGCAGCTACACAGGTACGGCCGGTTCCCGCCTTCCCGCAGTTACACAGGTACGGGCCGGTCCCTCCTCCTCCCGGCAGCTACAACAGGTACGGCCGGTCCCGCCTCCTCCCGCAGCTACACAGGTACGGCCGTCCGCTTCCTCCCGGAGCTACACAGGTACGGCGGTTCCCGCCTTCCCCGCAGCTACCACAGGTACGTCCGGTCCCGCCTCCTCCCGAGCGTACACAGGTTACGGTCCGGTCCGCCTCCCGCAGCTTACAACAGTACCGGTCCCGCCTCCCGCAAGCTACAAGTAACGCGCCGGTCCCTCCTCCTCCCGGAGCTACCACAGTACGAGCCGCGTCCCGCCTCCTCCCGCAGCTACACAGTACGGGCCGTCCCGCCTCCCGCAGCTACACAGGTACGGCCGGTCCCGCCTCCTCCCCGCAGCTACCACAGGTACGGCGGTCCCGCTCCTCCCGCAGCTACACAGGTAGGCCGTCCCGCCTCCTCCGCGCAGCTACACAGGTACGGCCGGTCCCGCCTTGCCTTCCGCCAAGCTACACAGGTACGGCGGTCCCGCCTCCTCCCGCAGCATACCCGACAGGTACGCCGGTCCGCCTCGCCCGCAGCTACACAGTACGCCCGGTCCCGCCTCCTCCCGAGCACCACAGGTACGGCCCGGTCCCGCTCCGTCCCGCAGCTACACAGGTACGGCCGGTCCCGCCTCCGTCCCGCAGCTACACAGGTACGGCCTGGTCCCGGCTCCTCCCGCAGTTACACAGTACGGCGGTCCCTCCTTCCCCCGCAGTTACACAGGTACGGCCGCGTCCCTCCTCCTCCCGCAGCTACACAGGTACGGCCGGTCCCGCCTCCTCCCGCAGCTACACAGGTACGGGCGGTCCCGCCTCCTCCCGCAGCTACACAGGTACGGCCGGTCCCGCCTCCTCCCGCAGCTACACAGGTACGGCCGTCCCGGCCGTCCTCCCGCAGCTTACACAGTACGGGCCGGTCCCGCCTCCTCCCCGCAGTTACACAGGTACGCCGGTCCCTCCTCCCGCAGTTACACAAAGTACGGCCGGCCCTCCTCTCCCGCAGCTACACCAGGGTACGGCCGGTCCGCCTCCTCCCGGACAACACAAGGTACGGCCGGTCCCGCCTCCTCCCGCAGGCTACACAGGGTACGCCGGTCCCGCCTCTCCCGCAGCTACACAGGTACGGCCGGTTCCCGCCTTCCTCCCGCAGCCACACAGTACGGCCGGTCCCTCCTCCCTCCCCGCACTACACAGGTACGGCGGTCCCGCTCCCGCCAGCTACACAGGTACGGCCGGTCCCGCCTTCCTCCCGCAGCTACACAGGTACGGCCGGTCCTCCTCCTCCCGCAGCTACAACAGGGACGGCCGTCCCGCCTCCTCCCGCAGGCTACACAGGTACGGCCGGTCCCGCCTCCTCCCGGCAGCTACACGAGGTACTGCCGGTCCGCCTTCCTCCGCAGCTACACAGTACGGCCGGTCCGCCTCTCCCGCAGCTACACAGGTAACGGCCGGTCCCGCCTCCTCCCGCCAGCTACACAGTCACGCACGCGGTCCGCGAGCCTCCTCCCGCCAGCTACACGGTACGGCCGGTTCCCGCCTCCTCCCGCAGCTACACAGGTACGGCCGGTCCCGGCCTCTCCCGCAGCTACCACAGTTACGGCCGCGTCCCGCCTCTCCCGCAGCCTTACACCAGGTACGGCCGTTCCCGCCTCCTCCCGCAGCTACAACAGACGGGCCGGTCCCTCCTCCTCCCCAGCTACACAGGTACGGCACCGTCCCGCCTCCTCCCGCAGCTACACAAGTACGGCCGGTCCTGCCTCACACGTGAGTGGCCGACCACACCGGTTTGCAGTTCGTCACTTACTCATGCTGCGGCGTGCTGGTTACTCGGCTATGACTGTCCTGTCCTCTGGGCGAGACAAAAACCGAGACATGCCCCACCGCTCTCCTCAAGGAATAGGTCTTGCATCACAGATTAGTGTTTCGAATACAACTGTTGGGTTATATGCTGTAATAAAGGTGCCTTACACTTCAGTGTAAGATCGGATACGGTACGGTGTAGTGGTACGATACCAATTGCAGTGGCCGTTGTAATTAAGAAGTAAACGCCGCTCAACATGTCGTAGTATTTGTATGTGTATTTTGAGTTGGCCTCTACCTCGTGCGCGGTGTGCGGTTTTCAAGAACAGCCGCTGTGGCTGTGTCGGAGTAGCCGGCCGACGCGGCCGGGAGGGTTCTCCTGCCGGTCCGGCTCGCCCCTGCAGCCGGGAGGGGTCCTCCTGCCGGTCCGGCTCATCCTGTGTCGGCCGGGAGGGGTCGTATACAGCCATGGGAGCGTCAATCTGGCAGGAGTAGCGCGCTTTCCCAGGACGAGTTTCGGCCGAGCGTGTCCCCAGTGACTGGTTCCGGCGCGTCTGAATCAAAGTCGGCCGACAGGAAATGACCCTGTTCCGGCGGCACTCCGAGCCGCTGGGCGGCGGATCTCAGCTCCTGGGATTGTCGCGCGATTTCGGCATGACTGTGTGTGATGGTGGAATGGGTCCCTTATGAACGGGACGTGTGTCTGACGGTGTGGGAATGGGTCCCTTATAATGGGATATGTCTGATGGTGTGGTGGTATGGATGTTTGCTGGTTAACAGGATGTCTGGTAGATGGAATGGGTGTCTTGGATCATGTCTGTTTTAGAAGTGGTATTATGAGTGTTGTCTTGACGGTGCGTATCTGATGGTGAAATGTCTGTCTAGTAGTTAGGGTGGTTGTGTTTATGGATCATTGGCTGTTGTTGAGGCGGTTTTGCGGTTTTGGGAGCGACGTGTCTGTGTTTTGCTGTTGGAGTGGGCAGGAGTACGTTCGTGCCCCCGAGATGACCAGTGTATGACCCCGATATGACCCGCTCGTATCCCGTGTTCACAGCGTATCGGGCTGACAGAGGTACGGGTATGTTGCCAGGATACTTCATGTAGTGATTTGTGCCTGTAATCCGGTATATAGTGCGCTCGTGTGTCGTGTGATGACTAACATACACCCATCACTTTCTGTTGGAATGAGGTCATCGAACGAAAGGCTCAACCCTCACGAACGAGCAGCTGCGTTGGTCGTGCTGTGTGATTGCCTAGCGAATTGCCAATATCACCGAATGAGCACGGTTTGTGAAGTGCTCCGTTGCATGCCGCCTGTGACACGAAAATGTCACCAGTTATCGTCTCGCATCTGTTGAATGTGATGACATGTGAGAGTTCAATGCATCTCTCTCTAGAGCCATTTTACCACTGGAATGCTTTTTTGTCCGTGAACTCGCTTAAAGGGAATAGTCCATCTTAACATGAGGTTTTTAACCGAGATACAATTGTAGCTGTAAAATGTAAAAATAATGTGACTAACGGTTCGTTTATCCCAAAACTCTAACTCAACGACTCTAGAGCAGATTTTCTAACGAACCGCCAAGGTTTTTACAAATTACCAGACAAGATTGACTGTTTATACAAGATTGACTGTGACGTCGTCGAATTGTAGTCAATATTTGCTGTTAATGTCAATCGATATTGGCTACATTTCGCCAAACATCAAGCATGTAAAACATTTGATTTACATATAAAATAAATATTGCCATGCTATTGATCAATGATCATCCCAGTCTGTATTCACTTCATCATAATCGCAAACATGACTATCTCATACCCATCTAAAATACTATTCAGCGCAAATCAATATCACTCACCGAATAAATGGAGCGTACTGCGCAAATCGTTTTCCATTCAATGCTTTCAGTCAGACCTCACCATTGTTATCTGGCAGCCGTGACGCCACGTAGCGCTGGCAACGGTTGGCATCGGCATTAATATGCTTCTTTCATGTTTACAACTTCCGAAAGGTGTCTCTGATACCTATTTTGAAAGGATATTTGTTCTTCAGGAAAGACTTACGGAAAACAATCGCTTTTTGTTCGTTACTTGACACAGACAAAAAATATAATATAGTGGACTATTCCCTTTAATAATCCGTGAATGCCAGACGTATACTGACTTTAGATCTGAACCTGTGTGAGGTGTTTGATTGCTATTGGTTAGTAACGAGACGTCCGCCCTATGCTATTTGTATTCATAATGGTAGTTGTATGAAATGGAAACCGATTCCAGTTTCATTCGCGTTTCCGTTAATTCGTTCGGCACATATCTTGCCAGTAACTCGTTTCATGGCAAGGTCAATAGATTCATGATCATAATTCAGGCACATTCTGCCAAGTTAGATACTTGCCCCAAGGGAGTTTTCTCTTGAAAAGCCTTTCTGTCGACTCGAAGAGTTACCACGGTAGCCACGCTTGAGCTGTAGCTGCTTCTTAGAAGCTGTGAGTGTTACTAGAAGATTGGCGCTTTGGCAGAACCATCTGAAGGGGGTCAATCGAACTGACGTCCTCCATTGTACACCCCTCCCCCTCTCTCCATCTCGTTATCTTTTACCCTGTGTCAGACTGTAGCCCCTGTGTCAGTCTGTAGACCCTGTACCAGACTGTAGACCCTGTGTCAGACTGTAGACCCTGTGTCAGTCTGTAGCCCCTGTGTCAGTCTGTAGACCCTGTGTCAGACTGTAGACCCTGTGTCAGACTGTAGACCCTGTGTCGGACTGTAGACCCTGTGTCAGTCTGTAGACCCTGTATCAGACTGTAGATCCTGTGTCAGACTGTAGACCCTGTGTCAGACTGTAGACCCTGTGTCAGACTGTAGACCCTGTGTCAGACTGTAGACCCTGTACCAGACTGTAGACCCTGTGCCAGACTGTAGACCCTGTGTCAGACTGTAGACCCTGTGTCAGTCTGTAGACCCTGTGTCAGACTGTAGACCCTGTGTCAGACTGTATACCCTATGTCAGACTGTAGTGGCCCAGTTACTAGCCTCCATACCGTGTCGTCCCAGTCACCACTGCACTGCTCCTCGCCTGCCTGCAGTCTGACCGCCGTCCCCCGTCCCCCGGTATTCCACAGACAGCCTATTCAGTAAGGCGAGCGTCACTGACTCGGGCAAGTCATCCCAGCTGAAGTCAGACGAAGGCAAGCCACTGACGTCGATCCTGGCCAACAAGCTGGATCCGACCATGCGGCGCAGCAGCTATGGAGATCAGCTAGGTAAGTGGCGACAGACAGACAGAGCTGATGGCGATGGCTGATGGGACGCTTGGCGTTCACCCCTCCTCTGTTCAGCCGTCTCTGAAATGGTGCCGTCTGACCATACTGAGCGCCCTCGTCTCGCCACTGATGATGTTATTCCGGTTTACGGCGCGTCACTGCCGCTGTTACGGTCGTTCGGTGCCGATGGTTTTCGCGCCATATCACCCACTGCGGATGGCGGGTGATCAGTTCTGACCAGTTGGCTTAGAGAAGACATTTTGAGGACGTGTTTCTGTGGCTGACAATGGCATGTCAGCAGATGGCATTTCGAATTTGCCGCTTAGTGTACGTGTATTTGTTAACAGAGTTGCGAAGATTTCAGGAGTGCTCATTTGTATTCGAGTTCAGTACAGCTACAGTGGAAATCATCAGATAAATCCTGAAATATACATGAACGTCACGCTGAAAACTTCAAAGCCTTAGTTATTGGCTTAGTCCGGCTTGATTTACGTAAGTCAAGCAAATTATGCTCCCGAGAGTAAATTCCTTTGCTAAAGCTTAAATTGCCTCGGGTTGCAGTTTAGTTTGCATATTTAAGTGTGAATCCTGCTCTACTATTTGCTCTACCATATCGCTTGGGAGGCATTTTTGACGTTCAAGCATTAAGGGACTGTCCTCACCTTCAAAAATGTGTCAAAGTACGTCGTTGTGGTGCAAAATATTGAAAGTGAATGCTGCTTTTAACACGATTATGACATTTGTTTCTTCACGAACAGTGCTCATTTGCAATAAAAAATCAGTTTTCAATATTTGGGCTGATGAGCGTAATATGAAGGATGTTTTTATTGTTATTTTGTTTTTTAACTTCACGCTGTTATTAGTAGGACTAGTGATATGGCTAATGTATGGCCAAAGGTTAAAACAAGTCGACTAATAATCAAACATTAGCAAAGAGAAGACTACGACATCTGCTCACGGCCACCATTTTCAAATTACATTCGGGGGCTGTGCGATGTTACAGATGCAAAATAAACTCGAATTTCTCTGTGATTCGACCTCAGTGGTTGTTTTAACTTATACCATACATAATTTAAATGCCAAGCACGCAAAACGGCTATCTCAACTCAAATATTATGTTAAGGTGGGACAGTCCCTTTAATCCTCGCCCGTGCAGCGTCCGCTCACTGCGTGACCGTGCAGGGGGAGGGGTGGGGGTGGGGGGTAGTGTACGACACCTCTAATTGAGCTAGAGCTTTGATAAAATACGAGCGTGCTGCTTGTGACGAGAGGAAGCCATTGACGCTCGATTTTAAGGTCCTGCGTCATTAGGTGACCTCTGAGGTCATGTCAATGACCCGGATATCATCAAATCGTAAATGTGTACAAATTGAACACTAGTCGAGCTTTAATCGTGAATGAACATCTTATTATGCTTAAGGGGCGCTTTATTTGAAATCAGTGGTACAAAATGTCTTAGGAACTGCCGAACTTCAAAAAGGTCATGTCAGGTCAGCTGAGGTCAGTGACCTCGGTTGACCTGTGGAAACGCATGGCTCCAGTGGAACATATAATTATGTAAAATGGAACCCATATTTGAGGTCAGTGTTACAAAATTCCTAGAAACTGCCAGAAGCCAAAAACAAATAATGAGGTCATCGGAGATCAGGGACCTCGGTTGACCTCTGAAAAGGTCAATCGTGATCACAATATCAGTAGAAACCACAACTGTCACCTGGAAACACCTGTACATCTGCGTCTGAACAACAAACACTCGGAAACTACACAAGCTGCAAAGATTGATACTACGAGACGCCATTTGCGTCTGAAATGACCTTGAGAAACTGGTCAATGGTCACGGGTCAATGTCATGGAGAGTAGACGTTCGAGATTTGCAGAGTATATGTCAAACTGTTCAAAAATAGTTTGCTGACAATTGCATCGCAATCGGTTGATAACTACTCGGAGTTATTCCCGAAACAAAACGAGGGTGGCATCCCCCCCTCATGCACTGGCGTGGGTTAAAAGATTTGTCTAGATTCGCCAATAAGTATAGCCCAAATGGGTTTTGCTATGGTCCTGATTATTTTAGTGAGGCTCATTGTAATTTCCTTCAACACAATTACATAAGTGAACAATGAATAAGAGAAGAGGATGGGCGACCGATTGTCAGTCAATAATGCACACAGACATTCTACAAACCATTCACAGGAAATATGTATGAGCGAGCTTCGCAATGCTGAGAGCTTCAACAAACTTCATTTTTGGCCAGTATGTCCTCATTTACATGAGATATATACAAATTGCTTTGTTGGTGGGAGTTTGTATGATAGTAATTGCTCTATCGCTGACAATTGAGGTTCGATTTGCCCAATCATCAGTTGTAAAAGTGTTAGTCATTCCGGCCTTATCGGCGTCATTCTCACCACTGGATGGGTCGTCTGGATTTGGTGGTTACAAAGCCGATTGAGCTTAGAGCTAGTGGTTGTTGTTCAGACGTGCTTTCACAGTTAGGAAACTCAAAGATGGAACTAACTTCGTCCAGTCTTCTCTCTCGCTGGTCTCTTCCCACTCTCTCCTTGTTCTCACTGTATAATTACTTTCCCCTCTTTCCGTCCGCAGTCTATTTGGCTGCGCATCTATTTTCCTTCCTTCTCCGTGTGTCCATCACAGTCTGCTCCGCTTCTCTCCCCCTCCACTCCAATCTACTTCACCACCATTGATTCCCTGTGCCTACGGTCTCTCTTAGGACTCCTCTTCCCCACCATCTCTAGTTTTCTCCTCCTCTCCTCTCCTTCTCCTCTCCTCTCCTCTTCCTCTCACTCTCCTCTCTTCTCCTCTCCTCTCCTTTCCTCTCCTCATCCTCTCCTACTCCTCTCCTCTCCTTTCTCCTCTCCTCTCCTCTCCTCTCCTCTCCTCTCCTCTCCTCTCCTCTCCTCTCCTCTCCTCTCCTCTCCTCTCCTCTCCATCTCCATTCGTCCTCAGCTTTCGTCGAGTAATTACCTCTCCCGACAGACCCAGGCCGGTGGCATCTGGCTGGCGACTGCCGTCTTGTGTACCGCCCCGCACGTCCGCCATCTGCTCCCAAGGGTGTCTCTCTCCGTCTGGTCGCACTGAGTTAAAGCCGTTGTGTGTGGCCGAGGTGTCAATGCGTGTATGGACGATGCTCTTGAAAAAATGTGTACAGTGCGGACAAAGGTGACCTTGAGTGCGGAAAAATCGACGACAGGCAAATGCCATTGCTGATTGGCCAATGCTTCAGTGTCTTACTGTCTACTCTGTACACACATTTGTGAAAGGATATTTCACTGATCTCGAACTGTTTATGACCGATTTTGAAGCCACGGGTGAACATTAACCATGGCCGTTATCTTGGCTGGCTTTCCGTCAGTTGTGCGCTAGCCTACGATGGTTTGATGACTGACGTCTCTTGTTTCCGGCCTCCGCAGATAAGAAGGATCCGCTGGCTCCGCTCGTGAAGAACGGTGGCAGCAAGCGGAACGCCCTGCTCAAGTGGTGCCAGAACAAAACGATCGGCTACCGGGATGTGGACATCACAAACTTCTCCAGGTAATTCCGACAGTCAGACTCGGGACTGGGTACCCCGTCGCCCGATGGTAGGGTATATTACTGTGGATTGGTGGCTGGGCTTATAAGCGCACTGGCTGCTAAGATAATACAGATTGTTGATAGCCGACGTTAAGTAAGTATCCGTTGTGAAATTTAGTTCCTGTTGGTCGACTTCAAACATCACACAGTACCGTCACTCGTCAGAATGATGTATTACCGGAGAGCATTCCAGATGATACTGGAAAACATCAGACTTGTTCTTCTACCCGAGTTGGGTGTTGATCACGAAAGACCAGCGACCAACCGTTTTGATCGTCCGTCGGTGGCCGCTGGCCAGTGGTCGCCGCGTTTGAACGCCCGTCCATCGCCTCTGCCACTCTGTCATTGTGGCCACATCAGTGACGATCGATCGTCCACAAAACCGGCGCCCGGTTAAACTGAGTGGAACGGAGCGTTGGAGGGGGGGGGACGGAGTGGGCCCCCTGTCGCGCGTGCTGGGCGCAACAGCGACTGGCTATTGAAGGTCTGGCCCGACCCCAGCTTTCACTGGATCTGGCAGAGTGAAGCTGAATGCTTCTGTAGGAGCGGTTGGGTGGCGATAAGCGTTGCGCTCGTGTTCTCTGTTATGGCATACAATTGTAAGAATATGCAAAAGCAATTATGAGAAAGGAATACTTGACGATAACTAAAATAATATATTTGGTTCGAGTAGCATGCTGTGCTTCTACGTGACTGTCAAAACAGACACGGGAACCATTGCAGTCCTGGGGGCTCGCTGTCTAGGCTCTCAGACGGTGTATGAGATAGAAGGCCGCCTGGCTCACATCCTATTCAGGCTCTGCCGGCACCTTTATAGGGGAGACTAACAAGCAGTCTGGGCCGTGTGGCGCGCTTAACATGCCGGAGATCCTTTCAGTCCTGTATCCTGGGCCGCCATTTTACCAGCCTTCGGAGCCCTCGGTGGCCTCGTTATAATGCAAAGCCGCCCGCAAATGTGCGCAACGGGGTGATGAGGGAGGACTGAGGGTTGTTAGGTGAAGATATGAACCTTTATGTGAAGTAGCGCACAGTTCGTTACGTAAGCCGATGTATTGATCGGTTGTTACTTGATGCTTTGTGAAAAGATAACGGTATCAGCTGTTGTTCTAAAATGGTTAAATGTATTATTATTGATTAGGGACTAATATTATTGATTAGGAACACATGATGTGTCCGTCTTGTTTCTTTAAAACACTGTTTCGTAGGTATCGGGTGTTCGTGTTCACTGTTCCTGCTCGAGGCCCTACTTGAAAACGGGTATGGTGCTATGTCGCCTGGGTGTTAAGGGCCTCTGTCAACCAGTTGCCTATCATTAGCTGTACCTGTTAATTGAATATGGAGAGTGGTTAAATCTATGCTTTATCAAATCAATTTCAGTTTGGACTGGATCAATTTATAGGCTATTCTCAATGAACCACCGCTGAGCCTTATCCATTGTAGATTAAACCTGAGTTTAGAGCTGCAAAAGGTTGTCCGGGGTGTCTGTGAAGATGGGTAGCGTGACAGGGTAAATACAAACGATCAAAGGGCTTAACATATGCCAGTGGGAACTGCACACAACCTAATGGAGTGGGCTTGACTCATTTCTAATTCGTGGCTATTTGGTGGAGCTCAGGCCAGTCAAATAAATTCCGCTTAGTCGGGCCAACTGCAGCTATTTGTTACCGTAATAGCTGTCTGTGTTTGCAGGGCCTTTAACAAGCTGCGATATTGCATTGGGTCTGTATTCATTCGTAAAGCGATGTTTCGCTAGACTGGTTTGCAACAGTTAACGGTCGGTGGGGCTTTCGAGCCGCATCAAAGCAGCTTTAGTTGATACCACAATATCCAGCCAATCATGGAATCACCGACCCGGCTAACCGTTTCGCCAGCTGGGTTTGGCGTAGCTCCAGCTTACTCTGAAGCTTTCATTTGATTTTCCCACCGGCCGGCCGGCCGGCCTGCTCGCACCAGTGATTGAAGAATGGCGGTATTATCGGCAGCATTAGTTAGCCTTAACTTGGCCGCTGCGGAGGAGCTCGTATCCGGTCTGGTGACGGCGGTCGACCGCCGCGCTCCGCCGCCACCGCCACCGCCACCGCCACCGCCGCCGCCGCCGCCTGGCAGTGGCTGAACTGTGGACCGTCTGCTGACAGGGCTGACAAGGATGAGGCCATGACATTTGACGATAACCAGCTTGCCACTCATGTTATTAAACAAGACAATATGTTTATATTATTAATTAATAGAATGTCGGTTTTCGTTAGTTTTTTATGACGACTTTCACCAAGCGTCATTTATATTGTATGAATTGAAGCTTCCTATACTTTGTAGACGATTTCGTGTGAGTTTTCACCTCTATATGCCACTGCCGCGCCTGCTGACGCAATGGCGCCACTGCTTCTGTCCTCATTCTGGGCCCAGTAACGAGCTTCTCGCTGGGGGAGAGAGAGTGGTAGATGAAAGAGAGAGTGAGAGAGGGGTCATTGCCACGACAGTGCGGACGACCATTTACCCCGGGTCACTGCCTTAACTGACCGGTGAATCAGCTGACACAGCCGGCCCCGCGGCAGACTAACGCGGCGGGGCTGGACGACATGAGGTGTGCGATATTGTCGCCATCTGGCCGGGAGGCAGGGCAGGCCCGGCACTCTGCAGCTGTGTGATGTGTGTGTCGTGTGGGGACACCGTGCGGCGAGTACAGGCAGAGAGGGTGACGACTGACCGACCCAGTAGCAGCAGTGGCAACTCCCTCCTGCAACAGCAGTGGTAACTCACTCCTGCAACAGCAGTGGCAACTCCCTCCTGCAACAGCAGTGGTAACGCACGGTGACAGCAGTGGTAACTCCCTCCTGCAACAGCAGTGGTAACTCACGGTGACAGCAGTGGTAACTCCCTGCAACAGCAGTGGCAACTCCCTCCTGCAACAGCAGTGGCAACTCCCTGCAACAGCAGTGGCAACTCCCTCCTTGCACAGCAAAAGTGGCAACTCCCTGCAACAGCAGTTGCACTCCCTCCTGCAACAGCGAGTGGCAAACTCCTTCTGCAAAGCAGTGGCAACTCCCTCCTGCAACAGCAGTGGCAACTCCCTGCAACAGCAGTGGCAACTCCCTCCTGCAACAGCAGTGGTAACTCACTCCTGCAACAGCAGTGGCAACTCCCTCCTGCAACAGCAGTGGCAACTCCCTCCTGCAACAGCAGTGGTAACTCCCTCCTGCAACAGCAGTGGCAACTCCCTCCTGCAACAGCAGTGGCAACTCACGGTGACAGCAGTGGTAACTCCCCGCAACAGCAGTGGTAACTCCCTGCAACAGCAGTGGCAACTCACTCCTGCAACAGCAGTGGTAACTCACTCCTGCAACAGCAGTGGTAACTCACTCCTGCAACAGCAGTGGCAACTCCCTCCTGCAACAGCAGTGGTAACTCACAGTGACGACATTGATAACTCCCGCTTCCCGGTGACAGAAGGGGTGATTCCCGGTGACAACAGTGGTAACTCCGGTAACATTGTGGTAGCGCCCGGTAACTGTCGTGGTGTGATACCCGGTAACAGTGGCGGTGTGGTGGCCGGACGTACGGTCGTTATCAGGCCCCCTCGATATGGAGTATTGACCGCCGCGGGGTCAAATGACCGGGTCATCCTCGATATGTAGTATTGACCGCCGCGGGGTCAAATGACCGGGTCATCCTCGATATGGAGCATTGACCGCCGCGGGGTCAAATGACCGGGTCATTGCGTCACTGTGTTAATGTGTGCTCGGCTAGACGTATTGTGTGCGAGTGTACAGCAGTGGCAACTCACGGTGCATGTGTGTCTGTCTGCTTGTCCGTGTATGTATGTGTGCGCGTGTGTACGTCCTTGTGTAGGTGTGGGGGTAGGGGTGGGTGGTTGTTTCTCTGTCTGCCTCTGTGTGTATGTGTGTCCGGTGTGTCTGTCTACCTCTGTGTTTGTGTGTCTGCCTGCCGCTGTGTGTGTCTGTGTGTCTATGTGTATGTGCTATTGATGTCGCTGGTGATTGTTACGATAAGGAGGCGCCGCTGACCGGTGTAACTGACGCGCGGCAATGACGTGCGTCACGACAGGTCGGCCGACTACGTCACGCCACTTCGTATTGACGCCCGCCATTTTGTATTGACGCCGCATATAGCAGTGGTCCCTTATAGCCCAATAATCAGCATTGGTGGTATTGACGGCACTCGTCGGCGAGGCGACTGGCTGAGCCTGCAAATGGTCCCCGGCTGTCTGTTTTTGATTCATTTCGGTTCGTTCTGAGACCTCTTGCACCAAATTTACTTACCTAGGTAGAATGCAGTTCTACCTTCCTTGTAAATCTACCTAAGTAGGTAAATTTGGTGAAGAGACCTGTGATCTCTATCACGGATATTGCCGTGTGCGACACAGAACGAAGCTGCATTGGCGAGATAATGAAGAGTTCACAAACGGCTTATCAGTTGTGGAACAGAGCGCAGCTGGGCGAGTCTGTTTGTACGGTTGTCCCCCGATCTGACAGTGACTCCATCTGATCGCTCACCTCCTCTGTCTCCAGCTCCTGGAATGACGGCATGGCGCTCTGCGCGCTGCTGCACAGCTTCATGCCGGACAAGGTGCCGTACGAGCAGCTGAAGCCAGGAGATAAGCGGCGCAACTTCAACGCCGCCTTCGAGGCCGCCGAGACGGTCGGCATCCCAACCACGCTGGTACGTTCGCTGATGGACGCAAATATACCACACTAGTTCATTGTGCAACGTAATGTTTACAGTGTTAGTCTTTTTGTTCCCCTAATAGTGAACGGAAGACCATTTGGGGAGGCGGGTTACTGGGATGGGAACGTTCAACGTAGTGGGAAGAGAATGGACAGGACACTTAGGATGGCAGGAATTTGTTTTGTGGAATTGTTCTTAAATCAAAATTATTTCGTTATAAAGTGCCACGCAGTGTTATTTTGATTTATTTGTCTCAAAAAACATTTGTCATGTCAGATCGTATAGATTGTCATGTCACTCAATTTCGGCAGCCAATTTTCAGACTCATTTTTCGATAAACATTCTCTTCCTCGACGGGTGATTCAGTTAGTAGTCATTTCAACGAAGTTATTATGCAATGTTCACATCATGTGAATCTTTGTACGTGAAATAGCGTGTCTTGAGTTGTGTATGGCTGACATTCACTTCATATTGCCTATTAAGCTTATATTTCCGTTCGACCACAGCGTAGGAGAAATTCTAGCTTCCCGAATTTTAGCTTCATGTCTGAATATCCCAGCCGCTTGTCTGTTCCTTTATAGTACCTTGCTGTGTGCAGGTGGGCTTTATCCCATTGTTCCTGCGTCTCCTCCCCCATTTCACCATTGTCGCTGCAGTTTCTCATCCATTTCCATGCCTGCTAACTTCCCGCTCGGCGCCGGATTGTGTTATAATTCACTGTTCGCGGGGCGCGTGTGTCGAGCTGCCGGTACAGAGCGCGGCGGCGCGGAGGGGGCGTGGGTAGAGGGCGGGGACGTGATGTGTTGGACGCCCCAGCTCTCGCGCGCTGACATAGGTCTGGTGAAAGCGCAGTGCGCGGCCTTCGGGGGGGGGCTGTGTCCGCGGCAATATGTGCTCTGGACTGATTGCTGATTACCCAGCTGTGCCGGACGGGCAGCATACGAGCGAGAGAGGTTCTCCCTGAGCTCTGGCAGTGACAGGGAACGTGACGGGGCGCTGACTCCTTGGGGACAGGCTCGATTATGTGTGACGGAAATAAGAGGTGTCGTCGAAATGTGTCATATGACCGCAGCAGTAGCGGTGGCGTTCATCTTTATCGCACTGGAGCTTTGTTCGATTGTTTTCTGGTTTATTTTTCGACGCGAGCTTTGTGAGGGTGAGCTTCGACTGGGGCTGTGTTAGTCTTATTGCTGCTCTCAGTTCTATCAACAACAATGGGACACTAAAAGCTTCAAAGCTCCTGATGTGTTTGTAGCAGACTACCTCGGGAAGGCTTTTGTAGCGCAGTGTAGCACGACAATGTTGCGTCAACAAACGGGAGCCAAACGAGCAATCTTATTCCGGAAGAGGTGGATTAGAGCTCTAGATAATAACAATAGACGCTGAGTGGCAAGCATATAAAGTTACGGCGTGGGACCACCAACAAAGTGTTACGTTTCACGCATAACTTATGTGTGATAACATAACTTTGTACAATGTGATAACATAACTTATGTACAATTTGTGCGCCAGTGGCCCGGGGTTAGTACCGGGACGTGGCCGCATGTGGGACCGGGCGGAGGCGGGTGGACCGGGCGGGGGCGGAGCCAGGCCCAGCGCAATCGATACACGCCTCCGGCGGCCAAGGACCTGCTTTATCCTAGTGTATCCGCCCGCTGTCGGTCCGCTGCCTGCCCGCTGTCGGTCCGCTGTCGGCCCGCTGTCGGTCCACTGTCGTTCCACTGTCGGTCCGCTGTCGGCCTGGTGCCTGCCCGCTGTCGGTCCGCTGTCGGCCCGCTTTAGGCCCGCTGTCGGTCCGCTGTCGGCCCACTGTCGGCCCGCTGTCGGCCCACTGTCGGCTCGCTGTCGGTCCGCTGTCGGCACACTGTCGGCTCACTGTCGGCCCACTGCCGTTCGCTGTCGGTCCGCTGTCGACCCGCTCTGCCTGACCAGGCAGAGTCCTGCCGCTTCGGAGTGCTTCTTCTGACTCCGGAGTGCTTCATCTGACATGAGTTCTACCGACTGAGTTTTCAACTCGCCTTCAGTAGCAGAGCTCGTGTCAGTGTTTGGCGACATTCTGTGTAGGGCAGTGCTGTGTTGTTCTTACTCCTACGCAGGCTGAGCTCTGGAACAGATTGTGAGACATGTTCGGTTTGACGTGTCTTGTGGCAAGGAAACAGTCGCCAGTCGTCGTCACGGGGTTACCTTGAGGTTGCGTTCAGGTCGTTATCGCCAGGTTATCTGGGAGGCTGCGTCCAAGCCGCCATTGCCGGGTTCGCTGGAAAGGCTGCGTCCATGAGTAGTTTCATGAGTCCATCAACGAGTCGATTCTCCCTCTGCCCGTCCTTCCAGGAGCGGAACACTGCGTCTCAGATGAATCACCACCATCTCTTGCGATCAGTTGTGCGCCGTCCCGCCCACACGTCCACATCACTCCCCTGCTACCCACTCTGCCGGGCTATATATCCTATCGTCCTATGGCGTGCCGGGCTATATATCCTATCGTCCTATGGCGTGCCGGGCTATATATCCTATCGTCCTATGGCGTGACTACGCCTGGTCTAAAGCTCGTCACATTATGGCGCTCAGTGTTGGACTGCTCTGATGACCACGCACTGATCGGCGTCGGAGGATGGCGCTCCGTCGGAGGGTGGGAGTGGATGATGGCACTCCGTCGGAGGGTGGGAGTGGAGGATGGCACTCCGTCGGAGGGTGGGAGTGGAGGATGCACTCGTCGGGAGGTGGAGTGGAGGATGGCGCTGTCCGTCGGAGGGTGGAGTGGAGTAGATGGCACTCCGTCGGAGCGGTGGAGTGGTGGATGGCACTCCGTCGGAGGGTGGGAGTGGAGCGATGGCACTCTCGTCGGAGGGTGGAGTGGAGGATGGCGACTACGCTCGGAGGGGGGAGTGAAGGAGCCGATGGCGCTCCGTTCGGAGGGGGGAGTGGAGCGATGGCACCTCGTCGAGGGTGGGAGTGGAGGATGGCGCTCCGTGGAGGGTGGAGTGGAGGATGGCGCTCCGTCGGAGGGTGGGAGTGTCGAGGATGGCCTCCGTCGGAGGTGGGAGTTGGAGGATGGCGGCCTCCGTCGGAGGGTGGAGTGGATGATGGCGCTTCCGTCGAGGGTGTTGAGTGGAGGATTGGCGCTCCGTCGGGGTGGAGTGAGGATGGCACTCCGTCGGAGGGTGCGGAGTGGAGATGGCGCTCGTCGGAGGGGGGAGTGGGAGGAATGGCGCTCCGTCGGAGCGGTGGGAGTGAGGATGGCACTCCGTCGGAGGGTGGGAGTGGAGGATGGCGCTCCGTCGCGAGGGTGGGAGTGGGGGATGGCACTCCGTCGGAGGAGTGGGGAGTGGAAGGAGGCACTCCGGTCGGAGGTGGGAGTGGAGGATGGCGGCTTCCGTCGGAGGGTGGGCAGTGGAGGATGGCGCTCCGTCGCCCGAGGGGGAGTTGAGGACTGGCGCCCGTCGGAGGGTCTGGGAGTGGAGGCATGGCGCTCCGTCGGAGTGGTGGGAGTGGAGGATGGCGCTCCGTGGAGGGTGGGGGTCGCGAGTGGTTGGCGGGCCTCTGTCAGTTGCTCACGCTGGCACTAGCGCGGATTCTGGGATGTTGATCTCATTGGGACGGGGCTGATCCGTCGCTAACTCAGAGGTTTTCTGGGATCAACTGAGAACGAAGTAAAAATAGAGCGAAAAAATGCGCACACACAGAGACACACACGCGCGCACGCACGGACGCACGCACGCACGCACGCACGCACGCACGCGCAGAGGAAATATTTCACTTATTTGACTTTCCAAAGAAGACATGCGGAATTCTGTAATCGAAAATGCAGCGAACCTCCAACAGTTTTATTTTTCTTCGTATATTTTGTCTTGCCTGAGTTCACATGATCTGGCACTTAATTGTGCCCGTTTGTGGCAATTCGTACCACTTTTGGCCACTTCATACCAGGTTTCGGCACTTTGTTCCGGGTTTTGTCGACATTTCACGTCGTGTCTGCCGCCAAAAGCCGCGACTCCTGCCTCGTTTCTGCGGAAGATGGATGTACGAATATCGCCAATATCCCGGCCCGAAACGGCGCCAGTCTGGGCCACCATCGACCTTGGGCTGAGTGGCGCGGCGACCGGCTCTAGGCGGAGAGGACGCGCTCATAGCTGGGGGCAGAGGTCAGGTCGGCCACGGCGGGCCCAGCGGACACGGGACGAGTCCTGTTTGCCCCCTGAGGCGGTGTCCTCCCCCCCCCTGAGGCGGTGCTGGTCACTCGGATGCGGTATCCCCCCCCCCGCCGGTGTTCCGGGCTCCGTGGCAGTGTCCGGCTCCCCCCCCCCCTCCTCCCCGACGGTGAGGAACTGGATTACAGTGGAAAGGTCGGGTGTGATAATACTCTGTGGGACTCCTCGTCGAGGCGACACTGCTGCCAGAGGTCCCCTGCCAACTTATCGGCAGGAGGTCCGGCTAAGTCCTCACCCGACGAGGGTTTCTCGACAGAAATGGCTGCCGTCTTGGCCCAGCGTCGGGTTCGATAAGGTAATGAGGTGGAAATGAACTTAGTGGCGGAAGATTGTAACGACTAAGGCAGTTGTGTATTGCGAGGAAAACAAACTGATACCGAGGACGGTCGGGAGCAGGCCGAGTTATATCTCGGAGACCCATAACCCCCTGATCGATGTGGTGTTTGTTAATGCCGGGTGAGATTTCCCATCGCGATGTCGGGAAACGTCGGCAAAGTTGGCCGGCGACGGCTAGAGGCGGATTAGGAAAGGCTGACTGGACGATCGGTCGGTCGATCCCTCGGGTGGTCTCAGAGGCCTGTGGTGGAGCATTTCTGGCGGCCGCTGGCTGTCGGACGGTCACCGCCTGTCGGTCAGTGTCAGCTGTGGCGGACAATCGTCTGCTGGGCCGGCAACCACTCTGTCCTCTGCCTTCCACTCTGTCCTCTGCCTTCCACTCTGTCCTCTTCCTTCCACTCTGTCCTCTGCCTTCCCACCCCTCTGTCCTCTGCCTTCCACTCTGTCCTCTGCCTTCCACTCTGTCCTCTGCCTTCCACTCTGTCCTCTGCCTTTCCCACCCCTTCTGTCCTCTGCCTTCCACTCTGTTCTCTGCCTTCCACTCTGTCCTCTGCTTCACCTCTGTCCTCTGCCTTCACGTCTGTCCTCTGCCTTCATCTGTCCTCTTCCTTCCCACTAGCTCTGTCCTCTGCCCTTCCACTCTGTCCTCTGCCTTAAACTCTGTCCTCGTGCCTTCCACTCTGTCCTCCTGCCTTCCACTCTGTCCTCTGCCCTTCCACTCTGTCCTCCCTGCTTCCGCTATGTCCTGCCCCCTCCCACGCTGCAACCCTGCACTCCCACGCTCTGTCTTCGTCTTCCCACCGTTCTGTCCACTGATCTCCCCCCTCCCCCCCAACACTGTCCTACCACTCCACAGGGAAATAGAGGTGATGTCTCCGATATTGGCTACGGCTGTCTACTTAAAGACTGCGACAAAGACGCATCTTCCTGTTGTTGTTGTGGTTGTTGTTGTTGTTGTTGTTGTTTTATAGGGACAAAAACATCTCATAAGAAAGCAGTTATGAGTGAGACCGATGGTCCCTATCGAGGTTGTTTTGTGCGTGGATGGTGGCACGTCGCCGTCTCCCAGTATCCCAATGGTGTGATTCCTCCCATAACTGTATTTGACGGTGGGTGAGGGCACTATCTCACCATTTCACCTAGCTGGCTGCGGGCCGGCTTAGACCGACTTTGGCCCGATACCGCCCGTAACCCCATGCTGTAAACTGATTGATGTCGGGCCAGAGGTCGCGCAGGGGTCTTCGCTAGACCGATCCTGGTCTTACCCCACGGCACCGACGAAAATATATCACACTCGCTTTTGTCGCTAGTTTTTACTTATTGCGCCATATACTGCAGCATTTGGGCGCCTTTAACCCCAAACTACCACCTCGTCTCGCTTCTTTTTAGTTTTCACCTTCAGCTTTCCGTCGTGTAAGTATTCAACAGAAATAACAACAGCTTGTTGCTTTCCGTTGCACGAATTGGACACTTTCTCATCCCGTAGTATGTGCCATGTACGCCACTTGGCTGACGCCGCTCATGGCTACCGGGGCCGTACTGGTCGATCCGGTCCATACCGCGCTGAATGGCTGTCCAGCAGCTGTGTGAAGCGGTGTGAGGCGACCTGGCTGACCACGGGGCCTGTGTCAATGGCGCCCTTGTGTCGCCGATTGTCGGCCTGTTGGGGGGGGGGGGGGCACGATCCGACACTGGGAAGTGGTCCTGGCTGTGTGGTCTAAGCTGCATCCTCTACCCCCACACTCGCTCTATCCACGCCACCCATCTCCGCATAAATGGGGCGGGATGGGCAGGGGGCAGGTGCGGTGCTGAGGATGGGTCGGTTATCCCAAGCACGCGGTAATCTGTAGAATTAAGAACGTGCGGACGCTGGTGGCACGACTTGGTGTGTGCTGAACTGTGATTGGATGACGTCGGATGCCGTGTAAGCGGATCAGTTCACATGCATTGGATGTCTGGTGAGGAAGACTGTGCATCTGCACTCGACACTCGATGGCGTCGTCTTTTGATACGTGCAATGTGATCGGTGGGGCAAACCATGGGCTAGCCATCGCTGAGATTGGAAAATTGCGTATCTTCTCACCATGTGTGGTAATGTCAACACATTCGCTGATTGGAAACGGATGACGTGTGATAAGATGCCCTCGTAAGTGGCTTGACATTTAAGTGTCGTGACCTTATCGTGCCGCCTGAGGCCGGCGACGAAAGTCGTCACGTTTACCAGCCTGACGCGAATTAGTTTGTCCTTTGGCTACGACGCAGTTACTCCGCAATATAGCGATCAAAGGTGATGGCTAGACAACACTACCGAGATACTCTCCACCAGTTTAGACTCATTGTATGGTTCAGCATCAACTTCTTGATGCCCTAGACCACAGTCCACAGTGTTCTATTGCCCTGCCCTAGACAGCACGCCAAGCCAGAGCCTTAATCCCGCCGGCCGGGCCCGGGGGGGGTGTTAGACACCCCCCCTCAGGTTTTTTCCTGGATATCGGGAAAAGGCGGCGCGTAGCGCCGCCGAAAATTTTCCAGACTGTTCGATCATCTTTTGTACAGCTTTCAAAAAAAGTTTTGACAATAGGTCATGTCAGGTCCAGGTCCACCAGGCTAAAGGTCAAGTGATCCCCAAACTCCGAAAAAGTTTGCCGGTTCCACCAAAGCCACAGTTTTTTAGCGGTTTGGTTTCGTACTTACAGGGTGTCATAAAGAGCATTGACTATCTATGATCAAGTTTGTATATACTCGGATTTTCGATAACTCGGTGACCTAAGGTCAGGTCAAATTTCCTAGACCTACCCTTATAAGTGAATGGGAAAAATAAACAAGATGCTTCTTATTCTGAAAGTATGCATCGGATCAGGCCTGGATTATTTCAGAATCACTGTTTTTTGGGACGCTCATTCTGAATGACTAGGTGCGATTGTTTCTAAAAAGATATCTACAAGGTCATCTGAGGTCATCTGAGGTCATCAGCAATTATTTCTAATACTTCTGATATATGAAAGATAGAGACGAGCAGATGACACCACTTTTTATTTGTATCGTCTGTCCGCGTCGCCCATATGCAACATGATGACTATCTGGTCACCAATGACCTTGACTGAGGTCAATTTTGAGTTGACCTTAGAGGTCATTCATGTATATGTTCTCCAAAGCGTCTTTGGACGAGAGGAACACGATTAGTGTTAAACTCATTTATGTGGTCTTTTTAGATAAAGATGCCATTCAGGGAAAACATATTTTTAACAAAAACTTGCATTTTTGACCCTTTGATGACCTCTGGAGCCTAAACTATTGATTGAAGCTCAATTTGAGGACATAGGTGCGTTGCAAATTTCAAATAATCTATAATGCTTCTTACTTGTTTACTCCTAGCTATCATAGTTTCCGAGATATTTGGGGATATCTGGAGCTATGTCCTAAATCCTGGGAAATTTGAGAAAAATTTGAGCGCTTTTGAAATGACCTTGGTGAACTCTAATATTGACCTGAGCAAAATTTTTAACCGAACTTAAGTTTCAAAAATTCCTTTTGACGAGCTCTCGAACGGATATTTTTTTGGTTTTATGTCTAGTCGGCATAGGAGCCTGAGTTAGAAGGGGGGTGTCGAAACACACACCCTACCCCCCCCGGCCGAGGAAGGTGGCGCCGAGCAGCCGGCCCTCCCGGCGCGGGTTAATGATGTCGCGTTAGGTAGGATATGCTTTACAGCTACGGCGCGCAAAGTGGACTTAGCAGCCAACGTAATGGGGCTCAGCCTGACGACGCAATTCAGTTGGGTGCCACAGCCCGCTTCTCCTCGGCGGGCGGCTGTACTCGGCAACAGCACAGGATGCTGACCCTGCTGTGAGGCCGCCTACGCAGAGTCTGCGGTGCAGGGTGTAGACCAGAGGGTGACACCCACTGTATCCCGGCCCGGGCCGCGCGGTTGCGGCCGGCCGCCATCTCAGGGAGTTGGTTCAAGTTCAAAGTGGGAGGTATTGCGTGCGGTGTGTTGGTTGGGGTTGTTTGGCTGCATTCCCGGACCAGTATCTGGCAACCACGGAGTTGCAACGCGGGACAAGGGACAGACAGATGTGTTGAGAAATGATCGGCCCGGAGTATGCACGTGCAAAAAGTTATACAAACAATTTTTCGATAAAAATATACAGCTGTAAAACGCAATCAAATCCGTCCATTACCCACCCATAATGTATTCATTTTGACTAACATAAAGCTTTAAATGGCAGGTTTAATAAAAATGCGTCCGACCCCTCCATAACACACGCCTTTCCTCAGCCGGCGCCGTGGGTGGGTTCAACTCCCAATATGGCGGCCGACCGCAACCGCGCTCAGGCACCATTGTCCCTTCCAGTTCAGTTCAGTGATGTAGACAGCAACCAGACAGCCACAGACCTGCCCAGACCTGGGCTGGCTATGTGCGGCTCATACGGGCTTGTCTGCTGTAACCTCTCAATCGTGACCCGTTATGATGTCAGTCGGCACCCGGCGGCTGTACTGAACTCTCAATAATAATAACGCGACTCCCCTCACGTCTCTGCGATAACCGGGGAGCATGTTCGCTACGTCTAAAATGAGACGGCCGGCAGGCGGCCAGCTCCTGCCACCTGCTCAGTGCATCTCAGACCGGTAATCAGACCGGTCTAATCATTACTCAATCCAATTACCAGCGGTCAGCGGTGAGTGGGTCGCCTTCATCGTCATCATCATCATCAGCATCATCGTCAGCGCTGGGTGGTGACTAATGGTGTCGTTTTCTGACCGAAAAGTGTTCATGAAGTGTCCAAGAATTGTATAAGCCAAATCGGTCACATTTTTTCGGTTTTATTAAATCGGTCACATTTTTTTCGGCTATCAAAATTTCGGTAAGCAAAACACAGTTGTGACCGATTTGGGAAACGGTCGAATAGTCTTATAAATTCTTGGACACTTCTTGGACACTTTTTGGTCAGAAAACGACGCCATTAGTGGTGACTAACGTGTCTGCTGTACCGGAGTCCGCTCAGTCGCTGGCGCGTGGCTGGGGTTTCCGGCCGGGCCGGCGGCAGGCCCTGCTCTGGTAGTGCGGCTGCGGACCGCCGCTGATGAGATGTCATCAGCTGTGCTAGGCTGATGGAGTGAGTGAGTGAGTGAGTGAGTGAGTGAGTGAGTGAGTGAGTGAGTG